>JAQFXP010001053.1:0-22015 GCA_034693685.1 Belba bartosi
CTCTCTCTCTCTCTCTCTCTCAATTTATGAGTTAATCACACTTTAATTGATAAACTTATTAAAAAATAATTTACTTTTATATATGCATTGGATTTGATGTTTGGATATTTAAAATGAAAATTTTTCAGTTTTAAAATGTCTATATTTTCAGTGATTAGAAGAGTTTTGATCTAATTTTGAAAACATAATATAAAAAATATTTGTCCATAAATTGAAAGACTAGTGAAAGTTAAATATATTTTACAACAAATCTAATCTCTAAAAATAGAGGCAATAATTGAATACACGATTCACTACTAAAAAGAGGAAAAACTCATTTTAGGAATGTCTGAGAGATAAGTAATAAAATGATTAAATTTAATTTTATAAATCGCTTCTTACGAACTTAGCTATAATTTCGGCTATAATTTGACTTTCATGTGAATAGTTTCAGCTAATTATGGCAACAATTTTCAAAAATAAATAAATAAGTAATTATTGTAAATAATTTGATTCCAATTGATAAGTTAGCATAAAATACAGTACATTCTTGTTAATCATTATTCAAAATCAAAAATCTAAATATATTTACAACAAATCCGAAACACGAAAAGCAATTTCGAGTTATTTGATTTTTTTGAGTTAATTGTAATTTGAGTTACTATAGCGAGGAATGGGTATCGCGGAGGCAGGGGAGCAGAGGAGGGAGCAGGGGAGTATTGACATGGTGGACTGGCAGACTCGACATGAAAATCCATATCCTGATTGGTATAAATTATCTCTTATAATGACTGAATGCGTATATCATAGCATATATTCAGTGCTTTTGATAGTTTTGTTAATGTCGTTACCGTTAATCGGATGAGTGAATGGATAACTGCATTAAGCGCTGTATGTATGCACTGTACGGGTCGTACGGATTGATGACGAGTGGCTCTACATTACTAATTCGGTTCAGTTCGGCATTACTTCTAAGCGCTGTCTGTCTGTCAGTTAGACTGTCTGTCTATCTCTATCTCTACTCTATGACTCAACTGTGATATGCGGTTCCGATTATAAATACATTAATAATCAATGAAAACATTTTTATTTTTGGTCAGACAATAGAAATCAGAGTTAATCTGAAATGACTTTCACTCAAAATCATTATTGCGTTCAAACATTAGCTCATATCTGATAGCAAATGAATTAATGAAATCTAATTTACACTAATAGTGGCATTTGGTTGCAGTTTAAGAGTTTAGGGGTTTAGGAACCGATGCAAATATTGCTTTATATCGGTATTAGACTCGAATTGATTTTTTTGGCCAAAATAATTTGATAAACTGTAAAATTAAAGTCAAAGAATTTATTTGAATCGATTGGTGTTTCCGTTTAAGTCTTCTATACTCGTAATCAATTGGTTCGGAACTAATATTCGTCCTCAAGAGCAAAGATCATAGCTCTTCGATCCGCACGAACTCATAATTTATTTACTAACCAACGGATGTCTGTCTATCTGTTTTTGAGTCCACTCTTGTGACCACAAATACAATTCTTAAACTATGTCTTTAATTAAGTGTAGATATTATTCCGAACACAAACTTCACTTAATTTCAATTATCTGAAATTTATATCGAATTAAATCATTTTCATTAATATAAGAATGTGCTAGATGATTTTTTCAAACTGATGGATTATTCAATTTTTTACCCATGAGGAAAAAATTCTAGTTCAATGTGGTAAGTTCTCTTTTAAACAAAATTTTAACTAGATTTAAACTTAACTTCACTACACTAATTAAATTTAGACATAACTCTGAAAATAATTCTAAAACAAAAACAAAATAAATCAAAACGTAATGAAGATTTAAGACATATATTCCGGCACATCCTTACAAGTTAGTGGTAACAAAAATTAAACAAAATAATTTATAATTTATAAATTTCAAAATAAACAGGCTGTGTATATTCAGAATTTTATATTTTATTTATTTAGCATGCATTATTTACGAATAACTTGTTTTATTATTAGAAGACAATAGTGTATTATATAAAACAGTAATAAACAAATAATAAGTTTGTTTTTGTTTATTAGCAACAATAATAAATTAAATGCAAAAATGTATTCTAGCTTATAGAACATTTCAATACAACAAGCTACTAATAAATTGATTACAATGTAGACAAACAAATAGGTAAAATATGGTTTATTGAACCAAACATTAGTGATGCTTAATTTGACATTGATCATATTGAGGGTCAAACAAGGCAATTTTCGGCAAACATTTATGAACCGAAACGATGTCTAATCATTAAATAGAGTAATGCAGACAAAATATGTCGCCAAAAATTATATGAAAATGAATTTTGATTTCAAAATGCATTTGCGAATCAAAATGTGATGGCATTTGAGCGGCAATGCCGACAAATTCACTTATCGGTACATATTTTATGCTTTTTGTTATGATTTCGATTTTAATAATTTGATTATCATTTCATGTTCTACACAAATGGCACCACTTTATGCCTTTGATTATTCTCATCAACATTTTTTAAGACATTTTTCAGTCAAATATTTCTAATAATTTATATTTGATAAAAAATTTCACATTTTTTCATAATAAACGTTAATTTAGTGCAAATTTTGTAATTAATTTTGTAAAAAACAATTTAATACTAAGTTTCAGACTTTTTTAGTTATAACGTATTAAATATATATTTTTGTTATTTTCAATTTTGATATTAGAAAAATCGTTTAAAAATTGTTTTTACAAAATGATTATATTATGTCATTAGTCGGAACAGAAGGAAAGTAATTGCGATATTAAAAGAAATTTTTGGCGAAAAAAATCAAAATTATTGGATAGCAAATAGAAAAAGTGAAAACATTACAACAAATGCATAAAATGATTGATTCATTATTTCAATAATGAGTTTCGAGAAAAAGTCATTTATTTAATAAATATTGTTTCCGAAAAAAATGGGCAAATCTTGAGTAGAAAATCAGTTCAACTCTTTTGTGCGATTCGGCGAATGGAAACAACATATCTATTCGGTTCAGGACTACTGACTTTCGCTTGAATATAGACAGGAATTGAATAAATATAAAAGAGGTTTCTTTGCTCTGTTCTCAGCCATTATATCAGATCTATTATATATATATATAGGATTTGTTCGCCTTTGAAGTTACGCCACAATGACTATCGGTTTTGAAAACTAAATCAATGAAAATACCGAATATTTTTGTATATTGTATAACATATAAGCAATAAGAACACAAATCTCAGCAAAAAATATATAATAATAATAACAATATTCGATGGAATCTAATGGTCTATTTCAGTGCAAACATTGAATATTCTTTATTGAACACGAGATTCAGCGCAAAATATAATAATTTATATTTAACACAAAATACAAAAAAAAACAATAAAATTGAAACTTTTAATCTAGCATATAAGATTCTACAAATCTAGCATATTATTTACAACAACAAAAAATAAAAAAGATATAAAAAATGTTAATAATCGCAAAAAAGCATGTTGGCAATAAATTAAGACTTAAATGTATACGATAATCGGAACTGAATATATAAAAAATAATTCATCCAGGGGATTATCGATGAAGGCATTATTAGCAAGTTTGGCGTTCATATGGTATGACTTGGGCATCGATTCGCCAGTTGTTTGCAAACTCTTAGGCATAGCATACCGTTAATACCGGAGTTTTGATATATAAATGCATGTTTGATGTCACGTATCGGATGAAAAACATGTTAAGTTATGCCACCATTTCTCCACTGCAGTGCCACTAATGAGATAATGTATTGCAGAATAATCTCTTGACTATTACTCTGTTATTATTATCCAAAACTTGAATTTATATTATATTTTAGTTTTATTTATGATAAATAAATAGTAATATAATAAAAATTTTAATAATTTATGAAATTATGGATTTTAACGATTAAATTATACAAAAGAGTTATCGACATTAGCATGCATGTTTTAAAGCAGCAACAAGAAAATAACTCAAAATCTATTTGTTAACAAATCAAAAAATTCTTTCTTTTTATACTTAATGGAAATTTGATGAAAAAATAAAGATTTTTTAATGTTTTCTCTTATTGTTCTATTTTTTTTGTTCAATAAGTTAAATGTAAAACAAAAGTAAAATTATTTCGAAAAAATAGACGCCAATGAAAGAGAATTAAAAATATATATATTATATATAAATATATATATAATGAATACATGTTTTACTCTCTTTCTTATTCGCACTAAAGTTTCTTATATTTTAGTTTTCAGATAAAATACATTACCTTTAATATGAAAATCTAAAAATAGATTTACAAACTTTATTAGATTAGTTTTTTTTCTTCGCAAATAAGTCTATGCTTTTATGCCGTAATACAATATATAGTATATAAAATGTTTCACTGTTTCGAAAATTGAACTAAATATTCATATTCTTGAGTTGTGTAAAAAAACTCAAAATAAAGAAAATTCAGTCAATGTTAAGAATATTTTCGTATTATTCAGTAGATATAAAAATCTAATCAATTTTTTTAAAAACTTCATTGCAACAGTACATTAAACATAAAAGCTTTTAAAGACATGAAAATAAGGCTAAAAAACAAAAACTCAAACTAAAACCGAAACTGCATTAAGATTTTGCTCTAATATTAACAAAATGTTCGAATACTTTAAACTAATATATCAAACGATTCTTTTCTCCTATTTTGAGTTGAAATTCATTTTTTAAAGGATTTCGTTTGCAATGAAACAAGAGTTTTAAGAATTTAGAGCTCTATTTGTCTTTGGCTTCGGTGGCAATCAATTCAATTGAACGAATGGCTGTGGAATGAAATGCAGAGAAAATTGTTTTTTATATTTTATATTTTTCTGTATATTTCTGGTCAAACACAATGTGAGCCAAACACTGAGTTTCTGACCACTGAACCGATTCTTGTCCATCACTTTATAATTCAATTGAAACAAATATCAAACTCTAAATCCAGAAATACTTTAAAGTTTTTCTGTTATATATTTTTTGTATACATTTTTCGTATTGTTTTACAGCTTTCAATCCAATCATTTTTTCTTCTTTATTCTCTACTTCTTATTCTGCGCTCAAAAAGTACAGTATTTTTCAGTTTTTATTGCGAATAAGAGTTTTTAAATAAAATATAGTAAACATTTGATTCAATTTGATTGTGAACTAAAAGATTTGATGGATTTTCAAACACAAAAATTGATTACAAATACAATAAAATGATAAAAAAATACAATTGAGTTAAAACAAAACTATTTTTAGCTTTTAAACACACTCATAGTTATACTAAATATTTAAATATTTTTATCAAGTTCATTATAAAAATTAATTATTTTTAATTATTAAATTAATTAATTTTACAAAAAAAAGTTTCAAAAGTATTTAAAAATATAATCTCTAACATTAAAGCAATTTTGATATAATTAAGAATATTAGCTTAATATGCTAAATTATATCTTCCTCTATATTTCTACAATTAATATTTGAAAAGACATTCATTTGTTATAATGATATTAACACTTAATTACACTAAAATTTTAAACACATTTTAATTAAATGTAAATTAAATGCAAGAATTATTCATATAAAACAAACTAGACAGATAATTTATATCCCGGTTAATAAATTTCACTAAAGTCAAATAAAAACCAAATGAATATTTCTCTTAAAAATACAAAACAAAAACAAAATTCTTAAACCAAATAATATAAAGAAATAAATCGGAAAACACATTAACTTTAAGAATAAAATATTAAAAAATAAATCAGAAAAAAGAGTTTAAATTAATTATTAGAACCAGAAGTTAACCGAAAGAAAAACAAATGGAAAGAACGGGATGTTTGGTCGGATTGTCGCACCTTTTCGAAGACACCAATTGGCAATATGTCTGATATATTGAGACAAATGGTTTGCTCTTTGATTGTGACGTTTACTTCCCATTCGGTCTCTCAATCACTCTCTCCGTTCATAACAACATATTCTTATTCTTCGAAATTCTTTTCGAGTTATTAGTCATTGCTTTAGTGAGACTAAAGACGAAATGTTTTGCTACAAATCTAAAAGCAATCACTTTATTCGTATCGAATAGAATAGATGAGAATTTAAGTCTAAAGAAAATTGAAGTCAATTTCTCTTTCGCGCAGAATATAAGACAAAGAGCTTTTTGAAAACAATTTTTTGCAAATTTTCTGAAATATTAAACTCAAATAACAATTTCAAAAAAGATATTCTTTTGTTAAAAAATATTGAAAATATTTTGTTATTTTATGCCCAAAACGAATAAATATTATATAAATTTTTCATTTGAATAGTTTTTGAAATATATATTTTCAACAAAAAAATTAGTTATTAAATGAAAAACTTCTGAATAGAAAAAAAAGTAGAAAATTCACAAATTTTTAAGCAATAGACATAAAAACAAAGTTATCATTGAAATGAAATTTGAAAAAAACATTTTAAAAACAAAAACAAAACAAAAATAGTACTATATTTGAGGAAATCCTTTAAAAATTGAAAGTGAAGTGAGTGGTGGACAGGAAGGCCAATATGTTGAGTGAGAGAGGAGGGGGAAAGGGAGAAGAATTGACAAGTTGATAAATACGTTAGACTCGACAAACATTTTTCGCGACAAACTAATGCATCAAAATTCAAATAAAATATAAAAATTTCATATTTGACACAAAAGTAGAGACAAAAAACAAACACTGAGAGAGAGAATTGAAATATAAAAAATATATACTCTGTGTATATGACACAGAAAAAAGTGAAAGCATTAAAAATATGCTCAAAAAAAGATAAATTGTTGAAATTCATTCGATTCCAGTTTCTTCTCTGCCCTTTATCTTTGTTTTCTAGTCAAACAAAAAAGCTGTCATTGTTTGCATCAATTGAGATGTGCAAGCAACTGTGCGTGATATATGTGCTTGCGTCTAATTTCAAAAATATTTGACGACATCTGGCAGTGAATAGTTTAGATACTTTTGTCAAAAGTTAGCCAAAAATTCAATTAAGCGCATTCTTAAAATATAATTTATTTTATTACATCTATTGTGACAAAATAGCTTGAACATCTTACATTTGCTGGTTAATATTAATATTGAAATAAACAACAAATAAGAAAAATCTGTTTTAAATTCAAAGCAAGAAAATATTTGAAAATCTAATATAATATTGAATTATGACATTATAGTATTGAATAGAATATAGAAATTTGTATTCGTATATACTTAGCTAAAAATGTCTTATTATTTATCGCACAAATGACTGACATTATAGGGATAAGTAATGTATTTTACTTGTTATACATTGTATACATTGAGATAAAACAAATAGACTGTAGAGACGACGAGTGGCATCATCTCGAAGAGGTCACGGATTCTCTACTTTCGACTCTAAATGCAAATACAGAGCTCACAAAATGCAAACAATTTCGTAATATGAGCTACACTTTCGTTATATGATTGCAATATCAAAATGAATAAAAACAAAAACTAAAATATTATTCCGAAAAAATTGCCAAAAATAAAACAACTAAATGAACACTACTTTTCATTTCTTATTCAAATGTATTCAATGTATAAAAGAAAATGAATTTAAAAGCAAAACAGAAAAACCTAAGAAATGAAATAAAAGCACAGTTTATGCGTTTTCGTTAGAATTATTTCTAATAAAAGTATTAAATGCAGTCAATGCTAACATTGAAACCAGGCTTAAGAAAGTTGGTTGATCCAGGGGTGGGGATCAGGAAAGATCAGAAAAGGCATTTAACCAAAACTTAGACAAATGCAGTTTAACTAAATTAAACAGAATTTAAATCGGAATCTAAATTTAGTTAAATTAACTAAACTAAAATTGGATTTAACACCAATTTAAAAAAAATGTCCTAATTTTGGCCATAAAGCTAAAAAACTTGAGCAGCCGTCAAGACTTCGAGAGCGGGTACTTTTTCGCAGACCAAATGCAAGGGGCAATAAATGCCAATTTTCAAAATGAGGAAAATTTTAGACCCGATCCCCCTTATGAAGCCTTAATGGAGATCGAATATGTCATTAGCGAAAACATAAGATATTAGCCGGACTTTTATCGAGGCATCCATTAAATTGAATTAATTGTCGACTAATTGGTAATTACAGTAACAAAATCGCAATCCTTTAAATCACTTATGGATTGGATTTGCGTTGATTTGTCAAAGTTTAGTGAACTTTCGAAAACAATACAATAATTATTTAGCCTCTAATTGAACCGAATTCGCATTCAACTGCTGTTTAATTAAATTCGAAAAATTAATTTAAAACTATTTTTCAATCCATTATATTGACTAATGACTTGATTTCATGTCAGTTATTATGCAAAACAGTTTGCTATCTCTTTAATCACATATTTATTGTTTTAAAATAGTTTCACTTTAAATATCTTAATCAATGAACTCTTTTTAGAAATTTTTTTATAGAAAACAGAAGAAGTATTGAAATTAATTGATTGTTTGCATGTATTGGGTATTACTCTTTGGCCTATCCGTGACATCAAACTGAAAGGGCTGACTGAATGAGTGTCGCAAACCGTATAATCCATCACTTTTTTCGGCTCTAAATTACTATCTATGAGCTGAAGAACATCACTAAAACTCTTTTTCTTTTATCATATTATTTAAGCTTAAATTGCGCTAAAATACGAAACAAATATTTCGTTTTTATGAATGTTTAGCAAAAAAAGTCATTCGAATAGATTCTAATGGATTTGAATCATTAGAATAAGAAAGTGATACAAAATTTTGATCGATTGCTGTTTACACAAAATTAATAGATATTTACAGCGAATGATAACACTTTTTAAAAAATTAATTCACAAAAAAAAACCTCAAAATTATGATAAATTATAGCAAAAAATATATGAGGCATTAAAAAAAGTAATTTGTCAAATTGAAAAAATCACTTTAAATTAAATCAAATATTTTGAAAATCTATAAATAAATAAAAAATTATTTAATAAATACTGAGATTTTAAGCAAAAATAATAATTTATAATAAATAGCTTTAAAAATCAATAGCAAAAACAAAATCTAAATAAAAAACAAAAAACAAAAAATAAAATAAAATAAATATACCTATGGGTTATTACTGTACATTGAGTAAAGAATAGAAAAATTTGTTTTTCAAATCTTTATTCTACTTCTGGAAGCGTTCGTTAGTTTATGGACTGACTTATCAATGATATAAAGAGTGAAAAATACAACTGTTTTGAAGGAATCGATCAATTCTTCTTAGACTACATATAAATGAAAAGTCGAATATCAAAGAACATGAAGAATAGGATTCGAAAGAATGAAAAATAACACATTGAGTCTAATATGAACATGTTATACAAATTTGCAAAATAATAGATTAGAGAACTATTATTCGTTCAATCGATCAAATTATATGCAAAACAAAAATAAATAAATTTATGCCTTTTTTGAGTTGCCTTTTAGTCAAACACTGTTTTTCTTATTTTTATGTTTTTATTCGTTTTGTTTAAATCCACCAAAAAATCAAAAGGAAATACAGAAATACATCCCTATTTGATATGCTATTTGTTTTACATAGAAAAATATTTTAACATTTCTCTTTTTCTCTCTTTAATGTTTTACTGCTATTCGAGTAATATATTTGTATTTTTTTTTCGATGTGTTATGACTACAAAATGACTGTCTCTTACACTTTCTATTCACTATTTTTTTCATTCTCTACTTTTTTTGTTATTTTATTTTTATGTTTTGATTGATTTATTGTGACTTTTCCACTATGTGTTTGAATTATGAATATAAGCTCAATATATATATATATTATATATATTTTTAAATTTATATAGTTTTTTAGTTTATCCATAAGGTTTTCTTATGTTGTTTTGCAAAACAATTTTTTATTGATTTCTAAAATAAATAGATTTCTTTTTATTGCATTGAAATGCAAAAAATATTTCTTAATTTAAGAAATATTTCTGCCATTAGAGATCAAATTTTGTTCGCACATATATTGCCGAAGATATGGTTGATTTCTATTAATATATTCAATGATTTATTCATGTTTTGCGGTTTTCGAGAAAATTTCTATTAATTTATAGAATTTGATCCAATGTTTTAGAAATTCAAGAATAAATTCAGAAAATATTTGCAAACAATTTTTAGGATAAAAAAGAGATATTTGCAATAATTTCATTTTACTTAGCATAATGTATTAATAAATAAAATGTATGGAAACTAGTTTTGTATTTATTTTAAACAAAATTAGCATTCTAAATCAACAACAAAAAACTTTTTTTTCAAATTTTCATTTGATTGGAATCATTGGAATCAATGTTCGTAATGAATAAAACTTATAATTAAATAAAAGCGTTGATAATAAATAAGAGTTGAGTCAATTATATTTTTCTCTATTGCTATTCCGGTGCCGTATAGATCATCGTCGGTGTTGTTGTGCTCTGTATTTGGTTTTGTATTCAATTGAGACCAAAAGAGAAGAAGGAATTCAATGAGAGATTCCTTTTCTATTGAACCTCAACTGGACTTTGATTATGAAGACTCTGTGTTCTCAATGCGAACTCACTATTCATTGCAAGCATTCGCTTCTTCTGATACTTATCTACGCTTCAGACGAACCGAAGCCTTACATAAAGTCTTATGTGATCTCTCTTTTCACTAATTTCTTGTATAAAATTTTTGCCAAATTTTCGGTACAGAAGAACTGTTCGGCTGAGCACTGGAACAGTACAACAGCACAACTAAGTCGGTTTACTTCGGCACAGCTTTTCCCAACTATTTTCACAAACATTTTTAGTTCCAGAGCTCAAGATTGTAATCGCGTATCAATACATTGTTTGTCTGTTTGTTTGGCCGATAAATACTTTTCATCAGATTATAAGTTCAAAACAAAAACCTGAAATAATATCTGAAAAAATAATAGACAAAGAAATGTAGGAATAAAAGAATAAAATGATTTATTACTCACTAAAAGGATCAGTTATTTTCCAATTATGACTTATTTCTGTTAGGGATAACCAAAAATATTTTCCCAAATATAAACTTCAATTATTATACTATACTATACTGTACTTGGCAAACTTTTACATTAAGGATTTTACAAGCAAAACAAATTTATTAAAAATAAAAGTTCATTCAAAATTATTTTTATTAAAAATTTACTCATGTCAGAATTAGCGTTAAATATTAATGCAACCCCCCCCCCTTGCTCTAAATGGCCAGGCGTATACACTTCTAATTTTAGAAAACGAGAAAAGCAAAAATATATGAGTTATTAGAAATGATTAGAAATTATATGAGAAAATCGGAAAATTATCTGAAATTATACCGAATTAGAGATTATTCGTTAACCGAATATAATATTTCGGTTTCACATAAATGTCTTATAAAACCTAAAGAGTCAAAGGAATGAAGACGAAGAGGAAAAGGAAAACAAATGATTATTACATTATGATCACGTCTTCTCAAGCAATAAATTGCGATTGCAATGGATTTTTTGCTGTGATTAGTGTTTCGGACTACTCATATCTCTCCCTTCACTCTCCCCTCACTCTCACCCTTTCTCTCTCAGTCTGTCTTTCTCTCTGAAATAGTGATTAATTAACACAAATATAACAAATATAGGGAATCATAGCATTGGGTCTACCCTTTCAATTGTTTTCCTATTAGATATGCAACGACTCATAAAATATTAATTTTGGAGAAACAAGAACTATAACAAAGAAATTGTAATCAATTTTTTCTCTCAAGAGTTTTCTGTCTTATATTTATAAGTTATTGGATTTGAAAACTTGATATAAGTCTAACAATTGAATATCAGTCGCTGTCCAACAAAAGAAGTAGTGTTTTGTTGTCGACTGAAAAAAAATATTGAAAAATGTATTCTCTCTTCTCTTCGCACTTAAAGCTGTGTTTGCGATGTGAGTCAAACACACGATTCACTCAACAGATTGATATCATTTAACAAGATTTGAGTAGTGCTGGAGAGAGAAGAGAGAAAGGAGGGGAGGATGGAGAGCGAGAGTAGAGAGAGTAAAGATTGGAGAGAGCAGGGGAGAGAGGGGGAGGGAGGGAGAGAGAGCAGGAGAGAGAGGGGGAGGAAGGGAGAGAGAGCAGGAGAGAACTATACTAGACAATAAACGCGCAAGCAAGAATAGCCGAGAACTTTAGCATCTGGACCAGATTTTAAAGCACAACATCGTAATACAGAGCAATATATCACATTCAGAGCGTTCGTATTTCGCTCTCATCTCTCACTTCACTCATAAATTAGAGATAAAAACTCATATTTCGTTGCAATGCTAAGTGAGTTCTGCTGTGTTTAGCAGTTCTGTTGTTGTTGTGCAGGACTGAGAGCACAGACACACACCAACACCAAACACCAGGCCTGGCATGTATAGCATATATGGCATATCGTGTTTAATTATAATAATACTTTACTCAACACAAAAATAAGATTATTTTCAGAACTGAAAAGTTTCCCCTTGCCTCTATTTGCCTGTCTGTGCCTCTCCTCCCAGTGCTCTCACTCTTTTAAAATTGATGCTCAGAACAGATGCAAAAAACAACGAACAAAATGATTTAAACTAAATTTATAAATAATACAAAAAATTTTATTCACTTTTTCTTCTTCCAAACATGTCTTTGAAATGAGGAAAAATTTTTTGACAAACAGTTTATAAGAATAAGAATATTTTAAATCTATTATTAGGTTTGGAAAAACTGAACTGAATTTTATTTAGTTTGGAAAAAATCACTGCAAATGTATTAAACTAAATATTCCATTATTTCTAATGTATTATCTGTTAGTTTGGAAAATAAAATAAATTTCGGAATATAAACGGATTGAACTAAATATATCTGAAAGAATAGTTCAATTTTCGATCATTTGTCTCTTTAGGAGAAACGCAAAACTTTTCTTAACAACAAAAAAAAGTAGAGAATAGTTTAGATTTGAAAATAAAAAATTTTCAATACTGTCGTGAAATGCATATGGTTTTCAAAGGCAGTGCAAAATTTGGGTCAAAGCAACCATTAATCCAATATTTTGTGCCTAATATTACTTATCAATTCGTAGAATCTCACGAATGTTTTAGTCATCATTTTTTGTCAATTTTTCTTTATATTTCACAATTTTATTCCTTTCGATTCTCTAGTTCCGACTTTCAATAACATATAATTGAGTGAATATTTTTAGAAAATTTTTTGACATTTTCCGACTCAATATTAATGCTGATTATACGGTTTACAATATATTAAAATATTTAATTAAATTAATCAAATAATCAAGCAATTTGTTATTGTATTAAAAAACGAAAGTTTGCTATTTATACACATTTACATAAACTATCAATAGTTTTAATAAAAATAAATCGTATTTTTGTCAGTTGTTTGACTGAATGAATTTGTTTGAATGCCTGAGCTCTTGGATGTCCTCCCAAATGGATTCGGGATAAGGACTGGAAGATCGAGGAGGAGTCGGACATTGATATGTTTTAGAGGCAAAAAACTTCTCTACATCTTCTACACTGACAATCATGATCTTTAACTTTGATCGTACAGATCGATCATCTCTTCTCTTCTTTTCAAATGTTTTTACTTCACTTCACTTGAAATTTAAATCTCTTTTCGTTTTTCATTTCATTTGACTTTTACTTTATTATAAACTTCGAGTCTTATGGACTCGAATTCGACAACAATTGAATTGAATGTTGAAAATTGGTTACAATTTTCGTTATTATTACTATTGACCCAAAAGGAGAAAAGCTGTCATCAGAATAATGATTATATATATATATTTTTCTCTTAAATTGGTTTTTTTGTTAAATTCACGAAGCTAATTAAAAAAAAGTAATCGATTCGAAAGCATTTTTATAATTTATACAATTTTTGCGTCTCTCGACTGTCTGAGTCATTAACTCTTTTTACATTATTTTCTGATTGTTTTTTTCATAAATTCATTCGTCGATCAATCGATCCATACATACATTCAATTGAATTGAAATGAATGCAAGCCTTACCTGCAATGAGAAAAAATCAATGATTAATTAATTTTAATACAATTTTTTTTGTATAAAATATTGATATCTAATGTTGCGACTTATATATGGTTTCAAATATTCGTTTTACTATTTTATGGAAATATTTTGAAAATATTTTTTATTCAAGACATTAAACAAGATTTTGAATAAATAAGAATTTACACTAATATTGGATTTAATGCATCATTTATGTTGAAAATTGTATTTTTGTTTTATAAAATGTAGGAAAATATTTAACATTTAATACATAATTATTCAAATTATCCAATTCATTAAAAATTGTTGTTTTACTTAAAACGTAATACAATTTTAGCATTTCATCTAGTTTATAAAAGTCTGTTTAAAGTCACTTTCAGCGCAACATATAATACAATTTAACAAATTCTGAGTTTATTTTTGAATTAATAACAAACAAAAAAGAAGAAAATTCGACACAAAATAAGCGATGGCTGAGATCTTAAAAAAGTGATAAGTTGTTTGGAAAAAAGTTTAAAATGTAGTGAAAAATATATAATAAATATAGAAAAAAAAAGATATTTTTCAGTTATAATATTTTTTTTAAAGCATACATAAAATTGCAAAAATTGATGCCCAGAGAAAAATATAAAAAAATATAATATAATATACGAAAAGATACGAAAAAAATATTTGATGTCAAGGAGAGAGGGAATGGAGTGAGAAGTGCGACATAAGTGCAGTGGAGATCACAAATTGATATACAGATCGAGAGTTGAGAATATAATAAACACCTCTTCAGTCAATACGGTCTGTATATATATATGTGTGCCTCTGAAACATGTTTTATGGTTTTGACATTTTTTTGTGGCTCTTTATTATTAAAGAGTCAAAAAAAATAATGACTTTTGTCAGCTCTCGAACCAACAACGTCTGCAAAACTATGGTATCACTAGTTATAGATATTCCCTATTTTTGCTGAATTTTATGTCTCTCGAAATATTGAAATGTGCAAGGTTGGTTGAATTATATAAAAAAATTTCCCAAAGGTATTATTTAAATATTTTTGCTATTTTGCCAACTTTAAACATATTTAATTTAACTTGATATTTTATTTAGGTTTAAACTTATTCATGATTTTATTTATACTTAACTAGAATTTGATATAACTAAAACTTCAAAAACTAATTTAATTTTTAGCATTAAGTTAAGAGAAGTTAAAAAATGAAAGAAATATTTTTGAATCAATCTCTCCTTGCACATCTTAACGTCAACTGTGTGTGTCTGTAGTGAAGACTCTCTATTGCGAGCAAATCAAGTGACGCCCAAATGAAGCGATGATAAGCCGAGAGATGTCTTGTTGTCTGTTTGAAAAATTCCAGAATATATTCCTATTTTTTGTCTCTCCTTTAACTTTCTTCGTGATCACACAATTGATGCGTGTCTTAAATGGGGTTTTGATTTAAAACTAAATTATATTTTATATGTATTTCTTCTTTTCGATGCCATTCAACATAACAACGCCTTTTAAAAAATTAATGAAAAATCGAAAGTTAAATATATTATGTTTTCTAATATAATAAGGAATTCTTTTCTTTTTCTTTTTTGTTAAATTTTTTTCTTTTTTGTTTTAATACACACCACATATGGAGTAAAACATTAAGAATTGGTTGAAATTAAAAAAGATTTCTGTCATTAAGCATAAGTTATATGTATTTTGAGTTCATTACATATTTTTTTCTTCTTTTTTGTGTTTTATATTTTAATCATTAAACATAAAATGTAATCTTAAATATTGCACGAAATCATGTTTTGATTCCACTTTTTTTCTAACATTTTTTGATTTATTTAACAAAAAAAAAGTTTATAAAAAGGTAATGTTTTAAAAATTCTTTGATATAAATCAATGGTAAAATAAAATGAGAGAAAAGTTCACGATGATAAAATATTTAATACATATTTCTTATACGAACATTCTTCTTTATTTCTTCAGTCAGTTTAGATTTTTTTATTCAATTTTTTTTCTTTAATTCATTGGCTTTTTCTGCTTAACTATGATATACAATAAAGTTCTTCAGATCTTCTGCGGAGGTATTGTATAATAAGTTAAAAATATTTTGAAGTATATATATATATAAAGTCAAGTATTTATTAAAAAAAGTAAAATTTTTTCTAAAACAAAGACAATTAATTCAAAATAATCTTCAAATGATAATTTCAAAATGTCTTATTCTTAAGTTGTCAAAAACGTTCTTGGACAACCGGCTCACCCCTACTATACAGGGCGTTAAGCCCTATCGGCAGTCACTCCCAATTAATTTAAACTGGGAGTTCAAGTATGAGTAATGAATTTGAATTCTTTATTTTATGTATTTGCAACTAATAATCAGTTTTCAATATAAGCTTAAAATTTTCGAAATACAAAATAAAATTTTTAATGAAAACACTTCGGAATAAATGCTATAAATATTTTATTTTTAATTATATTCTAGTAATGTATTTGAAAAAAATATTCATTAATTTTGTATTTATTTTATATGTAATTTAATATATAATTTTATGTGAGGAATGAGCAAGGTAGGTTAGCTAACAGGAAGTAAAATAACTAGAAATTTTTTAATGCCGTAGGACGTATTTTCTTCTTATTTAATTGTTATTTAAGTTATTTTAACTTATTAATTTTTAATTCGTTAATTATTTATTTTCAAAATTAATTTACACTAAATTTCGTTAATTTAAACTAAAATAAGTTAAAATCTACTAAAAATACAACCAAATTTATCATGTCTAATTCTTTGTCTTGTATTTAAGAAAATTTATGACCAAAAGTATATTTTGAGCACAACCTACTTGCACATGCCAACATTTATTTTAACTTTTGCTTATTTGTAATGAAGTTTACGCTCCAATTGTATTCTGAAATCCAAACGACAGTCAACTCGAGTTGTGATAATGAATTAAAACAAATGTTTTAAAAATACCGACGCATTAACCCCTCGTCTAATAATTTGCTATTCATTTAGTATTAATGAAATGCAGTTGAATGACATCTCCAATGGATAAGTTGCTCACATTTTTTAGTTTGAAATCGATTTTTGAATTTTAACAAGTCTTTTTCAAGATGAAATCAAAACATAGTTTTTTAGAATTCGTATTGAATTTAAACATCCGAAAAAGTCTTTTTTTGCGTATATTTGATCGGAATTTGTCATTTTTGTAGTATAAGCAAAAAATAAAAATAATATTTTTAAAAATAATTTATTTTAACAAAAATTGTTTTTTAATATAATAAAAATAAAAAAGGTTTTACCGAATAATTGTTTTCAAAAATAAAAACAAAGTATTTTATAATATTTATAATTTTGAATTTAAGATTAATTAATGAATTTATAATTTAAAAAATGTCTTTTTATTTCATAATTTTTGCATTTAATGTATAATTTAAATAAGATTTGATTGAATTTAAATTGAATATTCGTTACGAATACTAAGGCGTAAAAACATAGATATTATTCAAAATGCTTATTAGATTCGACTTAAATATACAATTTTGTTAAATAATAGTCAAAAACTCCTCTTTTATAATAGAAAAAAAAGAAAAGCTTAACAAAATAAATAGAAGGCTTCACCTAGATGAGTCAAATACATAATCAAATGTATATAATTCTAACTTTTAATTTGCATAAATCAAAAATTATAATAATACGGATTTTAACTTAGAATACAATTTCTAAAAGATTAGCACAATTTTTACTGAACAGGAAATCAAAGATTTTTTGATAAAAATAAAATTTTAATATAATTCGGCGAAAAAAATGAGAATAAATGTAATAAAAGAGTCAGAAATTGGTTTTAGAAAAGTGTTGAAACGATTTGGTATTAATCTAGAAATAGGCGAAAATTTTGTTGAAATTAGATTTGTATGAATGCACTGAAAAACATCGAAAAATTATATTTAAAGATTTAGTTTGCGACAAACAAAATCAAATATTCAGTCAATAAAAATTTGTATTAATATAAAACTCAAATTTTCTGTTCCGAAAACGAAATGCTCTTATCAGAGAATAATTGGAAATTTTTATTTTTGAAATTTAATTTTTACATTCATTTCAATAAATAAATGCAAAAACTTTTTTCGTTCAAAACTGAATTGAATAGAAAGCGAAAAATTTGATTATTAAATCCCAGCGAGGCAAAGTGCAGTCGAGAATTAAATTCTAATTTAATTTTTAGACTTAAATTCTCTGTTCATTCGATAGATTTAATACAATTGTGACTCTATTTCCTTACACTGTATATGTGAACCACATATTAAAAACAATTCTTCTGAATAAGTCATACAATTCGATGCTATTATTCAAATCTAATGTTTCAAACATTTACATATCGTATGAATTAAACATTTATATATATATATATATAGAGAAAAATGATTTGAATTATAGCCTGGGTGACCAGACGAGCCACATGCGCAATTTTTGAAATTTATCATTCTCAAATTATTCATTATTTTAAGAATTAAAATAAAATTTTCTAAATATTATAATTTAATTAGTTTTATAAATATTATTCATGAGTTTAATATTTAATAAATTGAAACATGGTGTGTTTTAATTGTTAAATTTTAAAACAAAGTAAAAATTGCATTTTCCTGTCTTTAAAAAATATAAGAAAATATGAAAAATAATTATATTCTTAGAAAAACATTATAATATATTTGTTTTCATGTCATTAATCTACATTAATAATATATTCCATATTTTAACTTGGTGCTGTGCTAGTTCTAACTCAATATCATATATTGATTAAATTTTGATTCAAAACATTTCTGTTGACTCACTAATGAATAACTTTTAATATTTTAAGAATAAAAAAGATAGAAACAATTCCGGTTAAAGTATCTTACGCAATTTTAGCCATTAAGTTAATTATAAAAAAGTGTTTTTATATTTTAAAGGCATAAAAATTAAATATTAAATAAAATGTTTAGACATTAAATAGATTTATGAGTGAAAACTTTAACCCAATCTAAAAATAATGAACTTGCTGCTATTCTGAAACTAAGATATTGCTTAAACTTTACACAAAATAATATCAATACCGGCGGGAAAAAAGTTAAAGTTATTCTTTTAGTAGAATTTTTACTAGTTTATTTCCGGCAATATTCTACAAAAACATTAAATTTGCTTTTATCCGCTCAAAACCGGTATTTACTATTAAGAAAATTCTCTTGTTTTAGTAGTAGTCAGAAAAGAACATTACTCTCTATTGAAAAATTGAGATAGGTTAAATAAGAAGCAATTATTAACTAAATAATTGTTCAGAAAATTGACAACAGTTTGACTGGACTTTAGAAATAATTCTTTTTCTGCCTCTTATCGCAAAGTCTTTGCGCAGAGAACACAATCTTCACTACAAACATAAATTGAAACAAATGTATATAAAATAGTAATCTTTCAAAAGGATGTGTTTCAGTGCATCCCTTAAAAGCCATTGCTCTGAATCACTAGATTTTATTAGAAAATTCTTCTTTTTTTTGCGCTACCATTGCCTCTAAAATCGTAATTCTTTGTCATATTTAGTCAAACATTTCAACTGAATCTAAGCCTCAAATCAATTAAATAAACAGAGAATTATGTTCATTACAAGTATGTAATTCATTTAAATTATTCATTTAAATCACTTTATACTTAGCGTTTAATAAAAAAACAAAGTTTACAACAATTTTATGGTTTTTATTATCGCATAAAAAATATTCTTAATTATCTATAATTATCTCGTTATGACTATAAGTGACTATAAGAACAATTGTCATAAATGACAGACTAATGGATTTAAATGAATTGAAATTTATATATACTGTACAGTATATACAGATATATATAAATTTGTTTTGAATAATCTTTTTATTTTTTCGACATTAAAGTTAATTTTGATTTTAAGCAAAAAAAAACGTATAGAAACTGTTTTTAAATGATTGTATCGTTAAAAACACATTTGAATTCAGAACACATTTAGCAAAAACACACAATTTTTGTCGAATTTTTCTTGAATTTCAATCAACTTTTTTTCAATGAGTTATTCTATTATTTTTCAGACTAAAGAATATTAGATTTCGTACTTAATCGACAGATATCTATAGATAATGTTTAAAAATTGTGTAACAAATAGTGAAAATTATTTTATTCTCAACTTCATTAACATAAAGCAATACTTAGTATTCAATTTGCAAATTCGGTTCGACATTAAAATAAAAATAAGTTCAAAAACTATATTTTTGATGTCATTTGTGCCATAAAATGCTTTAAGATTTCGCGAATCAGATATTAGTATATATATAATATCACAAAAAAGTGTTCAGGCTCATTAAACATAATTCAATTTCCATATTTTTTTCTCTCCACTAATATTCATCAAAAAAATAGATTTTCTTTATTTTCATCGCCAAATAATTCGGGTTTGAAATCATATATTTTGCCATAAATTTGATATTTGCACAAAACTAGGAAATTTTTTTTTGTATATAAAGTCTCGAGTTATGTCGTTATATGATTAGAGTTAATGTATTGAAGTTAAAAAATTGTAGAACAGAGAAGACAACACTTTATCACTACTCCAGACGAGTGACTCTTTCAGATATTTTACTCTATTTTGCGTCAATTCGTCATTTAATCTATTTTTGCCAATTTTTCAATGAATTCTGCCTCAAGTCTCGACTAAATATTCAAAAATATTAATAAACTCAAACGAAATAAAAATTCTTATTTATTAAGCCTTTTATTTACTGTATTTATTAAATTCCTCAAATAAACCTAAAGCTATAAAATGCTAAAACAATATTAACATGGTATTTTAAATTTAACCTTTATTAAAATTTATAATTTTGGTAATATAAATAAATAATGTTATAAAATAAATTATTTAGAAATAAGACTAAAACAGTATAAGATTTTAATAAATAACATGTTACATTAAAATAATGTTCAGAATTGTTTAGTATAATGACTGTGGGCTGATTAGAACTAGTTTATTAATCAGGGATTGAGAAGGTCGGCAGATCCAGGGGGGGGAGTCAAGGTATGGATTTTTCTAAAAACGCTCAAAAAACCTATATATTTATGACGAAATTTTGCCTAATTTAACTGAATTTAAACTAAATTTAGTTAATTTAACCGAATTTAAACCGGATTTAGCATCAAATTAGGGAAAATTTCCTAATTTTGAGCAAAAAAATCCAAAAAATTTGCCGCGAGCGGGGGTACCTTTTCGCGGACCAAATGCTAGATGATAAATGCCTATTTTCAAAATCAGAGGTTTTTGCCTAACCCCCCCTTCACAATGCCTGTTATTAACTATTCATAGGTAATGAGGCTTATAATAGAAACTTATTAATAAATAATTAAACGTATCTTAAAATATATTTATAAATAAATAATCAACTTATTTACAATAGTTAAACAGCTAGTTTATTTTAAAACAATTTGCTAATAAAAATAAAATAATATCTATAGTATTATTGAAAATATAAATAAACAGATAAATAGATTGCGGAAAAGATACTAAATTTCTTATTTAAGTTAACTTTAGATATTCTAATGATAAGTAATCAAATTTCTGGATCTAATATCAATAATTGATATTAAACTTGAATGGAATTTATAACAAAACTATCCGACGCCGACAGTGCCGAAGCGAATAAATCAATAATTTATTTAATAAAACCAAATCATAGTTAATGTGTTCGGATGTGGTTTCGAAGTCAGAACTTATTTCAAATCAATCTTTGGATTTCTGGCTTCAAAAGGGCTGACAAAACAGTGAGACCTCTCACTCTCGCCTGCATTTACTTAATCTTTATTCGTTGGCATCGAATAAATAATAATTTATTTTATCGATTCATTCATTTCCGAAATACTAATCATATTCTCATAAGAGAGAGAGAGAGAGAGAGAGAGAGAGAGAGAGAGAGAGAGAGAGAGAGAGAGAGAGAG
>JAQFXP010001054.1:0-22004 GCA_034693685.1 Belba bartosi
ATCTTGAGAGGGGACGACAGGGACACATATCCGAGGACGGGTGGTACCAGAAACGTTGGACAGAGACCGGACCCAGTGAGCATACAGACGAGACGAGACGAGTAGAGACGAGAACAGACAAGACGATACGAGACGAGTCGAGACGGATACGAGACGAGTCGAGACGGAGACGAGACGAGAGAAGAGACGTGACGCTGATCGGGTCCAGATAGAGGAAAGACGTTTCAATATTATGGCGGATCAAAAAATCAAAATTAAATGTAAATTTTTATTTTATTTGTTTATTATTTAAATAAATAATTAATAGATTTGCTTAATTGACTATTTATTAAAAATGTCTATAACTAATTTTACAATTTTTTTATATTATATTAAATTATATTTTAAAATGTTATTTTATAAATTATTGTCGGAAAAAATTCATTAATATAAAAAATAAACTATTTTTTTGTATATATTAATTCATATTAAAAAACTAAATCGTGTAGAATTTTAAAAAAATATATAATATAAATATTATTAAATTAATTATAAAAAACTTTTAAATTTTAAAATATATAGTATTATCCGAATCAATGAAAGTTAATTTAAGTTTATAATTATATTACAATATTTAATTTATTAACTAGTTGCAACTAAATTTTACATAAATTTTTGCATTTAAAAATATATAAAATAAATTCATTTTATACAACAAAAAATAATTTTTTACAAAACAATTTTTATATTAAAATTATATATTTAATTATTTATTTAATTTTAAATTTTTATTAAACAATTAATTTAAAATTAAATTAATTTGAAGAACATATTAAAATATTTATTAAAATTAATAATTTAATAATAATAATTAAACTTATTAAAAACTGGTATGCATACCAATTTATACAGACGTTCTTTGTATTCTTACAAATTGCTTTTGACTACGTGTTTGAAACTATTATTTTATTCAAAACATCTATGTTTTATAATTAGTAATAATGTTTATCAATTCATTAATTTAGTAAAGTTTAGTTAAATTTTTATTTTCAATATGTTTTAAAGTTTAAGAAATGTTTGACATAAAGCTATTTATTAAACAAACAAAAACTGTGTATCTTTCTATTTTAATGCTGACAGAAAATGAAACTGCAGTTATTCTTTTTATGCAAATAAATTTAAAAATTAAAAAATAATAATCAATTTTTTAAATCAGCTCATTGCACTACTATATTTTATAACCTAGTTTTTACATTTAGTACAACTTTTAATTAAAATTTAAAGAGCAAAATCTAAACATTTAACAGGTCTAATAATAATAAATTAGATATATATGAAAAAACTTGAAATTAAAAACCTCTATATTATACAATGTTTTATAATTTTTATAAAACTTTTCATATAAATGTATTTTATACGATTTAAATAAATTTATTAAAACTTAAAAACCTATATCTTAAATTTTAACATATAATTATATTGAATACAGAGTTGAAATTTTCAAAATTAACTAGTTTGATTTAAAATTTAGTAAAAAAATTCAAAAATATGTATTTAATTGTTTATAAATTAACTTTATTTGTTATTATTTCAGTCAAAGATTGGTTTTTGGCTCAAAATTATACCGTAATTTTTTGACCGCGTGCTCTTCCGACCTAAACTCTATTGAAACTTATTAAGAGAATTATAAAAGATAAACTGGGAAAACAAAATAAGCGCTCAATTGACAACTGGATTTCAAATTTAAAGATATTTGGGACAATATTGTACTTAAATATTTGGAGTCATTAATCCGAACTATGAATAACCGAATTGAAAATTGTATTGCGGCCAACGTGTGTATTGCGGTCAAAAATATATGGCGTTTCTGGGGCACTAGTTCTTAATTGTTTTTGTAACAAAGTTATAAAAATTATTAGCTATCAATTTTTTAGTCCAATTTAGAAATAAAAAAATAATAATTAATTTAAATATAAAATAATGATTAAATTACAGTTAATAAAATAATATACAGATAGAGTAACTTATAAGCAATATTTTGTAATAATTTATATTTGTTAATTTTGATTAAATAAATGTGTGTAATTAAATAATTTTGTAAAATTAAGTTTTTCTTTTAAATTTTTTTTAAAATTTAACTTTCTTAAAATATCTTTTTTGATTAAAAGCATATGAAATATTGATCAATTATAAAAATAAAATATAAAATAATAAATACAGTTTGTAAACTTCAAAATGAAAGCATTTTATTTAGTTTAGTATTAATAAAGGAAAATTATTTTATTAGAATATGTTTGTAAAATTTATATGTTTTTCATAATACAGTTTTAATAAAATTTAACAATAATTAACATAAAATATATTAATTTTTAATATTTTTTTGCTTATAATATTATTTTTTTTAATAATTATTTTTTTTAATAATTATTTTTTTAAATTTATTTTAAATCTATGTCACTTTCTTAACTTAATTTTTATTTTTGATCAATGATTCAATTACAAAACATTAAAAATATTAAAATTTAAACTATTAAACTATATAAAATCTAATAATATTCAACAAATAAAATTTGTATGAATCGATAATTAATTGCATTAATATTGTTCTTATGAATTAGGGCTTTAGGAGAAAATATTAATGTCTTAAATATTTAGTTTTTAAACGTAAGTAAATTTACATTTAATAATTAAAACTTATGACATGTTGCTTTATTTATTTGATTGCAATTTATTTGATTTATATAAAAACAAAACAAATATAAAAAATAAAAGTCAGTTTTCAAAATTGACATCAGTTTAAAATTAGAAAAAATGTCGATCACTTCGCCGACAATATAATTTGAATGATTTTGGTTTTGTGCCCATACTTTCGTTAAAATTTTTATTGTATATTTAATCAATTAATAAGATAATTTACTTATGTATCACTAATATGCAGCAATAATATGTAATTAAAATATTAATATAAAAATTTAAATTTAGTCATAATATAACGATTTGTAAATATAATTTACTTTAAAATTATCTATAACAGTTAGTTTAATTTACTCAGCAAGTCCGCGCTACACTAATTTAACAACCCCCAAAATACCCCCAAACAACCCCTAATTTTACAACCTTTACTAAAAGTTTTTAAACAACTCAAACAAACAACCCATATTGAACAACCCTCAAACAACCCCTAAACAACCACTATTGAACAATCCCCAAACAACCACCAAACAACCTCTATTTTAACAATTCCTACTATAATATTTTTAAACAACTACAACAAACAATCCCTATTGAACAACCCTCAAACAATCCCTAAACAATCTCTACTATTACTTTTTAAATGCAACATAAAATACAACATTTTATACTCATAAGCAAAATAAAATATTTTAAAAAAGTTATTATAATTAGTTGAAACCAACTTTAAAATGTGTTAAAAATAATTGCTATTAATAGTGTTGTCCAAAATTTATCTATTTGTTATAGTTTTTAAATTGCATAATAAAAATGAATTTTTAACACATTTTTAATATGGTTTCAATTGACTATAATGAGAATTTGAGATTTGTTATTTTGCATATAAGTAAATAAGTATTTAGTATAACAAAAAGTGATTAATACAAAAGTTATGCAAAATTATGTGTTCTATAAAAGTGTCTTTTACACTTTTCATCTAATTCGTAAAATTTATAAATTAATTTAAAATCACTAAAATTGCATCTCTGAAATACAATAATTAAATGTAAATTTAACCACAATAGAGATGATGAATAAAGTTTATATTTTAATATCAAAATCTATAAAAATGTTTCTATAAAATAGTTATTTTAGATTTATCAAAAATAAAATTGTAATTAAATAAATTGCAGTTAAACTTAAATCGGAAACTACTTTCGGTGTTACCTAATATAATGAATTTGTATCTTTCTATTGTTATTATAATAATTAAAATTTAATTAGCTAACAATAAATATAAAATTTATTTATATTAAAAACATTATTTATAATTATAATAAAAAGGTTAAAATATAAATACATAGAAATTATTAATATTTTAAATTTAAGAAAATTTAAAATTGATAATACTATATTTTTTAATCACAAATTTTTAAATTAAATAATAAGTTTAAATAAAATTACTTTATAGTTTTGCAGAATATTAAATTTTGCAATCTCAAATATGTTTTGACGTACGCTGATTTGATTCTTATTAGGAAAAACAATTTATAAGTTAATAAATTTAATGCAAACAAATGTTATAACAAAACAAACAAATAAATATTTAGTCATTTAAATCAGTAATAATCTGGGCTAAAATTTTCTAAAATTTTTTCTAACCGATTTTATTATGAAATGTTAATTATTTAAGTCAGTTATTTTAAAATGTTAATAAAAAATAAAAACAAATTACGACTTGAATAAAGATGTGGATTAAATTTAAGTTTAACGAATAAAATAATTATTTATATCAAATGTAAAAATTATCAATTAATATTTTTACAAATTAAAATTTTGCAAATAAATATTTAATAAAGGTTATAATTAAAATGTAATGATCCGATTGTGGATTTTCAAATTTATCATTTTAATTATAATGGTTAAATATTTATATTAAATAAAATTGTTTTACAGTTTAATTAAATATTATAACAATCATGAATTAAGTTATTAAAATTAATATTTTGTTAAATTATTTTATTTATAAAAATATATTTCACATAAATTACACAATTATTATGTCTAAACATAAGCTTATCTACAAAAGTATACCAAAATTACCCGCCACTGCTAACTCATTTTAAAATAAATAAATTCAAAATATAAAAAAATAAAACAAATTCAAATTTAGTTAAAATTAAAAAATAATTTTGTTAAATTGTAAACTGTAATCAGTAAACAATCTATTTTTTAAAATTTAAAAAACTATAAAACAACATAATATATTTTAACATGTAAAATCTTTAATAATTAAAAATTATATTTTAGTCTTTTTTTATTTTTGTTTGAGAATTCAATTTTTTCTCACAATGAGTTTATTTTCGGTGCCCACGACATATTAAAAAATTATTATAATTTATAAAAACATATAATAACAAAGAAATTAACTTTGTATATTTTGTCTGCCAATGAAGGTGTTTAGGGGTTTTTTATTTAAATATTTTTTATTATCTTTAATATTTAAAAAATTAAACATAACATTTAAAATTTAAATATAATTTTTATTTTATTTTAAATTACAGTTTAATGAAATTAAAACATTTATAAATAATTAATAAATTAAAAATATATAATAGTTTCAAAAATTAGGTCTAAAAATTTTAATAATTTCAATTATAAATTTTTAAAGTGAGATAACAAAAAAACTCTCAATTTAAATTAAAATTTAATTTAATATTTGTGTTAAAGATAATAAACTAAATTAGTTCTGAAATTTTGAGGGGCGTGGCATAAAATTTACAAAAAGTGGGCGTGGTAAAAAAGTAGGCGGAGCCAAAAGTGTAATGGGCTTTTTTGATTTATTTTGTATATTGATTGTTAATATGTAAGTATCTATGCTCTTATTCAGCTACCTGGACTGCTACACCCGTGCCAAATTTTTCTATAAAATAACAGTTTATATTTACTTTTTAGAAACTGTAATATTTTAGAATAATATTATATATAAAATATATTTAAAATTTCTCAAATAAACTGTAGATTAAATAAAATAAAAATTCAGTTTAGATTAAAAAATTTTTGATTAAATTGGTTTATTTTTCACGTAATATAAGTAATATAAATTATTAAGTGAAAAACTTTTTAAACATCCACATTGGCGGACATAATATAAAAAATTAATTTATATTTTAATAGTTGCTTTTTGAAATTATAATGTTTATGTAAACTGCCGTGGACACCGAAAATAAAATCATTGTCAGCTCTATAAACAGAGATTAATAAAATTGTAAATTGATTAAATTAAATTATAATATTTTAAAACAACAATATTCTGTTACATTCAATATATATGTAATTTTAAATTATTATGCATTTAATAATTGTTTATAAATTATATTTAGATATATTTTGTTTGTAAATTTTATAAAAATAACAAATAAATTATTTCATTTATATTTACTTACAAAATTTATATATAAAAATAAAAAAACTTTAGTTTTTTAATTATGAGTAATTACATAATTAAAATATTAAAATTTATTCTTATTTTTAAAAAATGTTATTTTATATAAAATATTAATATTTAAGTTTAAAAATTATCTAATATAAAATTTTTTAAACATAAATATATTTTATTAATTTAATAAATTAAACAACTATAAAAAAATAGCAATTAAATTAAATAAGTATAAATTTGTATTTAAAAAATAATTTATCAAATAAAATGTTAAATTTAAAAATATAAATATTCATTATTCCAAATAATTAAGTGTCTCATTATAATATAGTTTATATTTTATTTATATTTTTTATATTTTATGTAAATATATTTAGTTAATAAAATAACCAAAACAAATGTAAAACTTAATAGGAATTAATTTTACAAATTGAAAACCAGCATTTAGAAATTTTAAAATTAGTTAAAATAATGTAAGAAATCTATTGTTAAAGCCAAATTTATATTTTTATTAATAATGATTAAATATTTTTAATAATTAAAATTGTTTTACAGTTTAATAAATTAATAATACAAGTTAATTTTTTTAAAAATAATATTTTGTATAAAAATATGTTACGCAAACCACAAATTTTTATTTTTATAAGCTTTAGCTATTTAATAAATGTTTAACAAATTTGTAAAAATTTACCGCTACTGCCAACTCATTTTTAGTAAACAAATTTGAAACGTAGAGAAATGAGCAAAATCAAAATAAATATTTAGTTAAAATTAAAACTCATTTTTTTGAATTGTTAACTATATTAAGTAAGCAAGTTATGCTCTAAAATTCTACGTGTATAATTTGCGTACTTGATTCTCTAAAGCTTTTTATCACCATCTAAACAGAAATATAAATAATATATTTAAAAAACGTTTGCGTACTTTACATTACTGCTACATTTAATTTACAGTAGATATACATTAATTGTATCTCTAGTAGTAGTTAAGGCGCTACAATAATTTTATTGTTTTATTATATTAGACAGATTAACTTTCTTGTAATTAAATTAAATTAATATTTAAATTAAATCGCTAATAGTTTCGCAAAACAACTTGTACACACAACTAATATCATAAATTTATTGATATTTTATTTGCCTTTACAATGATTTTTATTAACACGCAAAATATCTCCTGATTTGCATCAATTTACATAAATATTTTTCATTAAAATTTTAATACAAGTCATATTTTATTTTCCGCACATATTTAACACAACACACACCAATCGTTCGCACTGTCGGAACCGCATATTACGCACATCAAAACGAGAAATACGTAGAAAATAATGTCGATATAATATAATGATATTTATTTAACTTTTGCAATCGTAACATATTTAAATCTACAATTAAAAAACAATTTTATCTTATTAAAATAATAATTTTATATTTTATTTAATTTTATATTAATTTGTTTTGTAATTTTAAAATATAATTATAATTTTTAATCATAAATGTTTTTTTATAATGTTACTATCGAATCAAAATTTAATTTAATTTTAAAAATTTGTATAAATTGAAATATCAAATTAAAATTTAATATATTCAATAATTTAGAACAAAAATTTTATATATTTTTTAAATTATAAATATAATAAAATATTTTTTAATTAATTATTATTTTCAAATATAATTATTTTAATTTTACTGCTATATTATATATTTAAAAATAAAGCATATAATTTTTTTTAATTTGTTAAACAAATATTAGATAATTTAGTATATAATATAAACCAATAACTGTAAATTATTATTAATTTTTATGATAATTTAATTTAATAATTTTTTATTAATAAAATTAGCATTGCTCTACAGACCAGTCTAAAGTTTACAAAAATAAAATTAACAAATCAAATTCAAATAAATTACTAAAATTTTGCTATATAAAAAAATTATAAATAAATTAACTTGTACATTTTATTTCTAACTTTATATTTTAAAATTTAAATTTGGCATAATTTCAAGTTTAAAATTTGTTAAAATTATTTTGTTGCAAATATAAAAGTGAAATTTGTTCCGAAAGTTAATTTGTATATACAAATACAAATGACAAATTTAATATAAAATATTTAGAGTTTTTCAACAACTTTTAAAATTAAGATTAATTCTAAAAACAAAGTTTTGTCTAAATTAAATCAATTAAAAAAATGAAATAATATTGGATTTATTTAGTTAATAGCAGAAAAAAAACTTAAGTTAGTCTCAACCGTTACACATAAAATGAATTATTTTAAAATTTATAAAATTATATTAAATAAAATATTTTTTTTGTTAAATTTTCTACAAAATAAAAAATTAATTTAATAAAAAAAATATTTATTTAAAAAAATTAATTTATTATATTATATTTTGCATATTAAATTTAAATTAAATTTTTTAAAACCAGTGTTCGAGCCCTGTGCCTTTATTTTATACAGTGAGAGTGATTAATAAAAATTGTTAGAAATTTAATTTGGTAATGGATTTTTGTAATTTTTGTGTAAATTAAAAAAATACATTTTTAATAATAAAATTAAATAATGTATTTATTAATTTGTAATTATTTTGGAACTTGTACTTTAAAAACATAAAATTTCATAGTGAAATTTAATTAAAACATTTCAAATAACTATTAATTTATTACTTGAATTATATATATATATATATATCGGCAAATTTTTGATTTTATTTATCTCAAGAATAATTTATCGAAAAGGTTATAAATGTCAATTTTTCATTATCCATTTCATTTAGAAATTTTTTTTATTAATTTTTTTCTATAAATTAATGATTTATTATTTAATTCATACAAAAATTGTTTAATTTATTTTAATTTAATTTTATATAAAAAACTTTGTTATTATTATAAAATGTGCACTTACTTATTTTAAAAATATGGCTATTTTAATATTTTCTCATCACAACTTTTAAAGTATTATTATTTTAAATTTAATTCAATATATAATAACCAGAGCCTGAACTTTGCTACATCATCTCCATAATAAATAAAACAAATATATCACTTTTATAACATTTGCGAATAAAATTTGGAAAATTATTTTAAAATTGATTTATAAGATTTTTATTATAAAAAAGTAATTTACACAAAAATAGTATTACATTAAAACTAATTTAGTTTTAAAAATTATTAAAATAAACAAATAAATACATTTCAATATTTTTTCAGTTAAGCTATTTCGGCGATCATTATGAATTAAAATATATTTAAAAAATAATTTTAGAACACATACAGTAGTTAAAGAAAAATTATGATTTAATGTAAATTTAAAACAATAAATATTTTTGCATTTAATTACTTTAGACAAAACATTATTATTTTCATTTAAAAACTATTTTTAATTAAAAGTTTTTAATATGTAATTAAAACCAATTATAAATTATTTTCACATTCAAACATTTAAGACAAAATAATATTGTTTTCACTTAATTTTAAATTATTTAAAAAATTTTTCCTTTAATTTGAGGAAAATAATTCTTATCAACTAATCCTCTAAGCTATTTCACTTTTAATAATAAAATTTATACGAAAATCTTTTAAAACATTTATGCAATAAATTTTTTCTTAATTTTTTACAAATATATATCTCATTTAACTATTTAAATTAACATTTTTATATATAATTTAAATTAATTAAATCAAATTAATATTTTAATTTGCTCGAAAAAATATTGAAAATATTTTATAAAATATTTGGGTTTTTCCATTAGTTTGATAAAAATAATCCTTAAACTCCTATCAACTAATCCTTTAAATATTTTAACTAATAATAAAAAAGTTATTTAAAATTTTTTATCTTTGATAGTTTTTTGAAAACAAATGTATATTTTCAAAAATTATTTTTATTAAATTAACTTTAGTTACTTTAAATTAAATTTATTTAATTTGCAATTAAAAATTCCTAAATTGTGTGAATATTATTTGTCTAATTGTAGGTGTTAATAATAAACCGGATAATTTAGTCCAAAACTATGTTTCCCATTACTGATGTAGAGGTTGTAGCAAAGTCCAGCCAATGATAATAACAAAGAAAAAATAGTGTATACAAAAAATAATTTTAAAATATAAATAATTTTTAATTTTTAAATATTTTACAAAATTCAAGTTGAACATTAAATATATTTATTTATAAATAACTTAAAATAATTTAAAATTTTTATAAATTTATTAAAAATAAAAAAATTAACAATTTTGTAATTTTCCAATTATAAATCAAACTTATTAATCAAATAATTTAAATTATTTTATTTGATTTTATTACTGTTTGTAATGTATTAATTTAATTTTAAATATAGTTTACTGTTGATAAAATTTTAAATAAATAAAAATTTAATTATTTCTCTCTCCAATTTCTTTCAATATACCAAACCTCTATACCCACTTTCCATACCAAATCATAAAATAAAACATTAGTCTGTGACGGGCGTTTGGAAGGAGTCACGTGATTTAACGTAGACTCTGCTGTTTCTTTCGGTGATAGCGCGAGCGGTATCGGAGTGATACAATTGACGCAAATAAGTTGTCGCGTAAATAAAAATTAGTTGTAATTTGGTTGGATTCGCGCTATTCATCAATTTATTGTGAAATCATTTGTCTTGAGATTAGTTGAGTTGTCAAGAGATATACTCCGAGTCGTGCGTGCGGTACAGGGCATTAGAGCAGCTGGAGATTAACTGTAGTTTTGAGTTAATGAGTTGTTGAATTATTTTTTTGTTATAAAATTTGTTTGAATTCAATATCTAATAGCATACAATGTTTTTTTTAATAAGAATCAATTGACTTAAGTCAAAAAATATTTGAATTAGTCAAAATTTAATATTCTATAAAACTGTAAATTAATTTTATTTTAATTTATTATCTACCCTAAAAATTTGTGAATAAAATATATGGTATATGGTATTTATATTTATACATATTAATAATTTTTAATTACATGTATAAATTTATTTTAAATAAATAAATGATAAATTTTATAAATTTAAAATAATAATTTTGTCAAATAATTGTTAAAATTTATTAAATTAATACTAATATATTAATATATAATGAATATTTTTCTCTAATCAATATAATTTATTAAAATTTTCTATTTTATTAAATTGTTTATAATACGGTATTTAAGTGTCTGTTTACAATTTTTCAAGTATTGCAATAACAATATATTGATTATGTTAAAAACGCTATAAAAAAATATTGTTTTGTAATTTATTCAGTTTAAGTTATGTTATGTATATAATTTATTGTTAATAAATCACACAAATTGATTTCGGCTTTATCTGCATTAAAATGCTATTTTATCATAGTCATAAGAGGGTAAAACAGATTACTATTACATAAAAAATGTAAAAATCAGTTGCATTAAGCTGATGTGTAAATCTATTGAAGCACCGTAACTAATAGATTTACGGCAACTATTATCCCAAAGGTTTCATTCAATCTAACAATATGAAAAATTACTAATTACCGAGGAATAATCAGATAAATGTGAAAAACAATTTGTATTACTTATCTACATAATAATGTTTTATAAATTATTTAAAATGGTTTGAATAAATTATTAGTTGATTAATGGTTTAAAAGTAATTAATTGTTAAAATTATATAATTAGATTGTATCAAGGATATAAATTTACATTAAATATAATATTTAATAAATAATGCATACATATACTGCTACAATAGTATTTATAAGAATGCAATATTTTGTTTTGTATTTCTCTAATAAATTATTTTTCTTGATATTATAATGAAGATTATGACATATAAGACATTTACAATTCATTTTCATAATAAAGTTGTATAAACAGAAGTAATAAAATAAATTGTTTTATATAACTTTTTTTGACAGCATTGCCAAATTTATTACATAAAACCACTGAGATTAAATATTTAATAAAAATAAAAATTATTTACAGTTTATTAAATATAATTTAACTAAATAAATTATATACAATATATTTTAAACATTTTTATTTATTATATTTATTTTAATTTATGATTAAATTAAAAAATTTTTAGAAGCCGAGCTTAAAATTACAAAGCCAAATCCTTCAGTTTAATTAAATTTTAATTTTTTTTTATTTTTGTTAAAATTTTGTTTAAAATGTTATAATTTATGTATAGTTTTTGTTTAAAATTAATAATTTAATGTTATTTTAGGATAAAATCTTTGGTATTCTGAAAATTTTAGTGATTATTTTATGTTTAATAATATTTTTATTATTAATATTGCAAATTTTAATTTAATTTTTGAATTATTCTGATTTAAAATTTAAAAATTAAAATTAGTTTAGTGAAAATTTTGTTAAAGTAAATTTAGTTTTAAAGCTCATTAATTTAGTTTTTAAATTACATTAATATACAGCCGTTGCCAAAACTATTTTTATAGCTATAAACGAAATAACTGAATGATCCTTAATCATTTTATTATAATTTTTTTATTGCAAATAAGGAATTTTTTAAACGATCAACTACAAAATTATTTTTGAATAATACCAACTAGGTAATTTTTAAAAAATTAAAATGTGTTTTGAGTTAACTAGCAAGATAAAAATAACTATAAAATATACAAATTATTTATTGCTCAAAATAATTGTTGACATTAATTTTAGTTTTTTAAAATTATAACAAATTACAATTTGTCAATACTTTAAAGTTTTAAAAATTAAAAAAATTAAATTAAATTTATTTATAAATTAATTAAAACTAATAATTTATTACTATATATAATTATAGTTACATATAACAATGTGAAATATTTTGAAAATAAAAATAAATATTAACAATTTTCTATTTAATCACCCTCGTTAAAAATAACTTTATATCTTAAAATGTGATAAATCAAAGATCCTTGATTATTTTACAATAATATATTTTTTAATATTTATAAAGATTTATTGCAAATCTAATGTAAAAATATTGTTTCAAAAATATTAATTTATAAATTAAAATGTTTTTCGATTCATTTAACAAATAAATAAATGTTATTTTATATAAAATATTAATATTTTTTATTATCTTTAATATTTAAAAAATTAAACATAACATTTAAAATTTAAATATAATTTTTATTTTATTTTAAATTACAGTTTAATGAAATTAAAACATTTATAAATAATTAATAAATTAAAAATATATAATAGTTTCAAAAATTAGGTCTAAAAATTTTAATAATTTCAATTATAAATTTTTAAAGTGAGATAACAAAAAAACTCTCAATTTAAATTAAAATTTAATTTAATATTTGTGTTAAAGATAATAAACTAAATTAGTTCTGAAATTTTGAGGGGCGTGGCATAAAATTTACAAAAAGTGGGCGTGGTAAAAAAGTAGGCGGAGCCAAAAGTGTAATGGGCTTTTTTGATTTATTTTGTATATTGATTGTTAATATGTAAGTATCTATGCTCTTATTCAGCTACCTGGACTGCTACACCCGTGCCAAATTTTTCTATAAAATAACAGTTTATATTTACTTTTTAGAAACTGTAATATTTTAGAATAATATTATATATAAAATATATTTAAAATTTCTCAAATAAACTGTAGATTAAATAAAATAAAAATTCAGTTTAGATTAAAAAATTTTTGATTAAATTGGTTTATTTTTCACGTAATATAAGTAATATAAATTATTAAGTGAAAAACTTTTTAAACATCCACATTGGCGGACATAATATAAAAAATTAATTTATATTTTAATAGTTGCTTTTTGAAATTATAATGTTTATGTAAACTGCCGTGGACACCGAAAATAAAATCATTGTCAGCTCTATAAACAGAGATTAATAAAATTGTAAATTGATTAAATTAAATTATAATATTTTAAAACAACAATATTCTGTTACATTCAATATATATGTAATTTTAAATTATTATGCATTTAATAATTGTTTATAAATTATATTTAGATATATTTTGTTTGTAAATTTTATAAAAATAACAAATAAATTATTTCATTTATATTTACTTACAAAATTTATATATAAAAATAAAAAAACTTTAGTTTTTTAATTATGAGTAATTACATAATTAAAATATTAAAATTTATTCTTATTTTTAAAAAATGTTATTTTATATAAAATATTAATATTTAAGTTTAAAAATTATCTAATATAAAATTTTTTAAACATAAATATATTTTATTAATTTAATAAATTAAACAACTATAAAAAAATAGCAATTAAATTAAATAAGTATAAATTTGTATTTAAAAAATAATTTATCAAATAAAATGTTAAATTTAAAAATATAAATATTCATTATTCCAAATAATTAAGTGTCTCATTATAATATAGTTTATATTTTATTTATATTTTTTATATTTTATGTAAATATATTTAGTTAATAAAATAACCAAAACAAATGTAAAACTTAATAGGAATTAATTTTACAAATTGAAAACCAGCATTTAGAAATTTTAAAATTAGTTAAAATAATGTAAGAAATCTATTGTTAAAGCCAAATTTATATTTTTATTAATAATGATTAAATATTTTTAATAATTAAAATTGTTTTACAGTTTAATAAATTAATAATACAAGTTAATTTTTTTAAAAATAATATTTTGTATAAAAATATGTTACGCAAACCACAAATTTTTATTTTTATAAGCTTTAGCTATTTAATAAATGTTTAACAAATTTGTAAAAATTTACCGCTACTGCCAACTCATTTTTAGTAAACAAATTTGAAACGTAGAGAAATGAGCAAAATCAAAATAAATATTTAGTTAAAATTAAAACTCATTTTTTTGAATTGTTAACTATATTAAGTAAGCAAGTTATGCTCTAAAATTCTACGTGTATAATTTGCGTACTTGATTCTCTAAAGCTTTTTATCACCATCTAAACAGAAATATAAATAATATATTTAAAAAACGTTTGCGTACTTTACATTACTGCTACATTTAATTTACAGTAGATATACATTAATTGTATCTCTAGTAGTAGTTAAGGCGCTACAATAATTTTATTGTTTTATTATATTAGACAGATTAACTTTCTTGTAATTAAATTAAATTAATATTTAAATTAAATCGCTAATAGTTTCGCAAAACAACTTGTACACACAACTAATATCATAAATTTATTGATATTTTATTTGCCTTTACAATGATTTTTATTAACACGCAAAATATCTCCTGATTTGCATCAATTTACATAAATATTTTTCATTAAAATTTTAATACAAGTCATATTTTATTTTCCGCACATATTTAACACAACACACACCAATCGTTCGCACTGTCGGAACCGCATATTACGCACATCAAAACGAGAAATACGTAGAAAATAATGTCGATATAATATAATGATATTTATTTAACTTTTGCAATCGTAACATATTTAAATCTACAATTAAAAAACAATTTTATCTTATTAAAATAATAATTTTATATTTTATTTAATTTTATATTAATTTGTTTTGTAATTTTAAAATATAATTATAATTTTTAATCATAAATGTTTTTTTATAATGTTACTATCGAATCAAAATTTAATTTAATTTTAAAAATTTGTATAAATTGAAATATCAAATTAAAATTTAATATATTCAATAATTTAGAACAAAAATTTTATATATTTTTTAAATTATAAATATAATAAAATATTTTTTAATTAATTATTATTTTCAAATATAATTATTTTAATTTTACTGCTATATTATATATTTAAAAATAAAGCATATAATTTTTTTTAATTTGTTAAACAAATATTAGATAATTTAGTATATAATATAAACCAATAACTGTAAATTATTATTAATTTTTATGATAATTTAATTTAATAATTTTTTATTAATAAAATTAGCATTGCTCTACAGACCAGTCTAAAGTTTACAAAAATAAAATTAACAAATCAAATTCAAATAAATTACTAAAATTTTGCTATATAAAAAAATTATAAATAAATTAACTTGTACATTTTATTTCTAACTTTATATTTTAAAATTTAAATTTGGCATAATTTCAAGTTTAAAATTTGTTAAAATTATTTTGTTGCAAATATAAAAGTGAAATTTGTTCCGAAAGTTAATTTGTATATACAAATACAAATGACAAATTTAATATAAAATATTTAGAGTTTTTCAACAACTTTTAAAATTAAGATTAATTCTAAAAACAAAGTTTTGTCTAAATTAAATCAATTAAAAAAATGAAATAATATTGGATTTATTTAGTTAATAGCAGAAAAAAAACTTAAGTTAGTCTCAACCGTTACACATAAAATGAATTATTTTAAAATTTATAAAATTATATTAAATAAAATATTTTTTTTGTTAAATTTTCTACAAAATAAAAAATTAATTTAATAAAAAAAATATTTATTTAAAAAAATTAATTTATTATATTATATTTTGCATATTAAATTTAAATTAAATTTTTTAAAACCAGTGTTCGAGCCCTGTGCCTTTATTTTATACAGTGAGAGTGATTAATAAAAATTGTTAGAAATTTAATTTGGTAATGGATTTTTGTAATTTTTGTGTAAATTAAAAAAATACATTTTTAATAATAAAATTAAATAATGTATTTATTAATTTGTAATTATTTTGGAACTTGTACTTTAAAAACATAAAATTTCATAGTGAAATTTAATTAAAACATTTCAAATAACTATTAATTTATTACTTGAATTATATATATATATATATATCGGCAAATTTTTGATTTTATTTATCTCAAGAATAATTTATCGAAAAGGTTATAAATGTCAATTTTTCATTATCCATTTCATTTAGAAATTTTTTTTATTAATTTTTTTCTATAAATTAATGATTTATTATTTAATTCATACAAAAATTGTTTAATTTATTTTAATTTAATTTTATATAAAAAACTTTGTTATTATTATAAAATGTGCACTTACTTATTTTAAAAATATGGCTATTTTAATATTTTCTCATCACAACTTTTAAAGTATTATTATTTTAAATTTAATTCAATATATAATAACCAGAGCCTGAACTTTGCTACATCATCTCCATAATAAATAAAACAAATATATCACTTTTATAACATTTGCGAATAAAATTTGGAAAATTATTTTAAAATTGATTTATAAGATTTTTATTATAAAAAAGTAATTTACACAAAAATAGTATTACATTAAAACTAATTTAGTTTTAAAAATTATTAAAATAAACAAATAAATACATTTCAATATTTTTTCAGTTAAGCTATTTCGGCGATCATTATGAATTAAAATATATTTAAAAAATAATTTTAGAACACATACAGTAGTTAAAGAAAAATTATGATTTAATGTAAATTTAAAACAATAAATATTTTTGCATTTAATTACTTTAGACAAAACATTATTATTTTCATTTAAAAACTATTTTTAATTAAAAGTTTTTAATATGTAATTAAAACCAATTATAAATTATTTTCACATTCAAACATTTAAGACAAAATAATATTGTTTTCACTTAATTTTAAATTATTTAAAAAATTTTTCCTTTAATTTGAGGAAAATAATTCTTATCAACTAATCCTCTAAGCTATTTCACTTTTAATAATAAAATTTATACGAAAATCTTTTAAAACATTTATGCAATAAATTTTTTCTTAATTTTTTACAAATATATATCTCATTTAACTATTTAAATTAACATTTTTATATATAATTTAAATTAATTAAATCAAATTAATATTTTAATTTGCTCGAAAAAATATTGAAAATATTTTATAAAATATTTGGGTTTTTCCATTAGTTTGATAAAAATAATCCTTAAACTCCTATCAACTAATCCTTTAAATATTTTAACTAATAATAAAAAAGTTATTTAAAATTTTTTATCTTTGATAGTTTTTTGAAAACAAATGTATATTTTCAAAAATTATTTTTATTAAATTAACTTTAGTTACTTTAAATTAAATTTATTTAATTTGCAATTAAAAATTCCTAAATTGTGTGAATATTATTTGTCTAATTGTAGGTGTTAATAATAAACCGGATAATTTAGTCCAAAACTATGTTTCCCATTACTGATGTAGAGGTTGTAGCAAAGTCCAGCCAATGATAATAACAAAGAAAAAATAGTGTATACAAAAAATAATTTTAAAATATAAATAATTTTTAATTTTTAAATATTTTACAAAATTCAAGTTGAACATTAAATATATTTATTTATAAATAACTTAAAATAATTTAAAATTTTTATAAATTTATTAAAAATAAAAAAATTAACAATTTTGTAATTTTCCAATTATAAATCAAACTTATTAATCAAATAATTTAAATTATTTTATTTGATTTTATTACTGTTTGTAATGTATTAATTTAATTTTAAATATAGTTTACTGTTGATAAAATTTTAAATAAATAAAAATTTAATTATTTCTCTCTCCAATTTCTTTCAATATACCAAACCTCTATACCCACTTTCCATACCAAATCATAAAATAAAACATTAGTCTGTGACGGGCGTTTGGAAGGAGTCACGTGATTTAACGTAGACTCTGCTGTTTCTTTCGGTGATAGCGCGAGCGGTATCGGAGTGATACAATTGACGCAAATAAGTTGTCGCGTAAATAAAAATTAGTTGTAATTTGGTTGGATTCGCGCTATTCATCAATTTATTGTGAAATCATTTGTCTTGAGATTAGTTGAGTTGTCAAGAGATATACTCCGAGTCGTGCGTGCGGTACAGGGCATTAGAGCAGCTGGAGATTAACTGTAGTTTTGAGTTAATGAGTTGTTGAATTATTTTTTTGTTATAAAATTTGTTTGAATTCAATATCTAATAGCATACAATGTTTTTTTTAATAAGAATCAATTGACTTAAGTCAAAAAATATTTGAATTAGTCAAAATTTAATATTCTATAAAACTGTAAATTAATTTTATTTTAATTTATTATCTACCCTAAAAATTTGTGAATAAAATATATGGTATATGGTATTTATATTTATACATATTAATAATTTTTAATTACATGTATAAATTTATTTTAAATAAATAAATGATAAATTTTATAAATTTAAAATAATAATTTTGTCAAATAATTGTTAAAATTTATTAAATTAATACTAATATATTAATATATAATGAATATTTTTCTCTAATCAATATAATTTATTAAAATTTTCTATTTTATTAAATTGTTTATAATACGGTATTTAAGTGTCTGTTTACAATTTTTCAAGTATTGCAATAACAATATATTGATTATGTTAAAAACGCTATAAAAAAATATTGTTTTGTAATTTATTCAGTTTAAGTTATGTTATGTATATAATTTATTGTTAATAAATCACACAAATTGATTTCGGCTTTATCTGCATTAAAATGCTATTTTATCATAGTCATAAGAGGGTAAAACAGATTACTATTACATAAAAAATGTAAAAATCAGTTGCATTAAGCTGATGTGTAAATCTATTGAAGCACCGTAACTAATAGATTTACGGCAACTATTATCCCAAAGGTTTCATTCAATCTAACAATATGAAAAATTACTAATTACCGAGGAATAATCAGATAAATGTGAAAAACAATTTGTATTACTTATCTACATAATAATGTTTTATAAATTATTTAAAATGGTTTGAATAAATTATTAGTTGATTAATGGTTTAAAAGTAATTAATTGTTAAAATTATATAATTAGATTGTATCAAGGATATAAATTTACATTAAATATAATATTTAATAAATAATGCATACATATACTGCTACAATAGTATTTATAAGAATGCAATATTTTGTTTTGTATTTCTCTAATAAATTATTTTTCTTGATATTATAATGAAGATTATGACATATAAGACATTTACAATTCATTTTCATAATAAAGTTGTATAAACAGAAGTAATAAAATAAATTGTTTTATATAACTTTTTTTGACAGCATTGCCAAATTTATTACATAAAACCACTGAGATTAAATATTTAATAAAAATAAAAATTATTTACAGTTTATTAAATATAATTTAACTAAATAAATTATATACAATATATTTTAAACATTTTTATTTATTATATTTATTTTAATTTATGATTAAATTAAAAAATTTTTAGAAGCCGAGCTTAAAATTACAAAGCCAAATCCTTCAGTTTAATTAAATTTTAATTTTTTTTTATTTTTGTTAAAATTTTGTTTAAAATGTTATAATTTATGTATAGTTTTTGTTTAAAATTAATAATTTAATGTTATTTTAGGATAAAATCTTTGGTATTCTGAAAATTTTAGTGATTATTTTATGTTTAATAATATTTTTATTATTAATATTGCAAATTTTAATTTAATTTTTGAATTATTCTGATTTAAAATTTAAAAATTAAAATTAGTTTAGTGAAAATTTTGTTAAAGTAAATTTAGTTTTAAAGCTCATTAATTTAGTTTTTAAATTACATTAATATACAGCCGTTGCCAAAACTATTTTTATAGCTATAAACGAAATAACTGAATGATCCTTAATCATTTTATTATAATTTTTTTATTGCAAATAAGGAATTTTTTAAACGATCAACTACAAAATTATTTTTGAATAATACCAACTAGGTAATTTTTAAAAAATTAAAATGTGTTTTGAGTTAACTAGCAAGATAAAAATAACTATAAAATATACAAATTATTTATTGCTCAAAATAATTGTTGACATTAATTTTAGTTTTTTAAAATTATAACAAATTACAATTTGTCAATACTTTAAAGTTTTAAAAATTAAAAAAATTAAATTAAATTTATTTATAAATTAATTAAAACTAATAATTTATTACTATATATAATTATAGTTACATATAACAATGTGAAATATTTTGAAAATAAAAATAAATATTAACAATTTTCTATTTAATCACCCTCGTTAAAAATAACTTTATATCTTAAAATGTGATAAATCAAAGATCCTTGATTATTTTACAATAATATATTTTTTAATATTTATAAAGATTTATTGCAAATCTAATGTAAAAATATTGTTTCAAAAATATTAATTTATAAATTAAAATGTTTTTCGATTCATTTAACAAATAAATAAAATTTTGTAATTTACAAATTCTTGTTTACTTTAATTTTTATTTTTAAAATACTCTACATTTTTACATTTAAGTATTATTATAAATAGAAATTAATTATTAAAATTTTCTTGGATTTTAAAAAGTAGTTACAAATTGTAACATGGTAAGATTTCAAAAAACAAAATAAATTGTGAAATCTTTATTGAAATTTTGTATAACATTTAATTCATCATAATTATAATTTAATAGAAATTTTAATAAACCATTTTTAATATATAAATTAAAATAAAAAATTTATTTAATTAAAATTATACATTTTCAAAAATAATTATTTTTGTTTAAATGCTATATTATTTTTATTAAAACTTATATTTTATATAATTTACAAAATAAATTTTGTAAAATAAATTTCATATATTTAAGTTTATCATATAATATTTTTAAACAGTTGTAATTTATTATTAATTTTATTGAAAAATTAATTTGCTAAATTTTTATTAATAAAATTGGTCTGTCTGGAGGAAAGGATTTATTTTAAAATAAATTTTTTAATAAATTTTGATAAATTCTTCTCTTATAACGGTTAACCTTAAACGGATGCACCGTGTAAAGCGTGTAATAGTGTATATGTTTATTTCTAATATGGAAATTTTACTTTTAAATTTTCTACAGTATCATAGTCATAACAGCTAAAAAAAGACAACTATTATAACAAAAATAATAAGTGTAAAGCTCATCCGATCAAAGTATTATTAGTTATTTAAACAAGACTGAACAGTATGATCTTAATACATTTTCGAGAGACGGTTGGCAAAATTCTATTATCTAGATAAGAACAGACGTTTAATAATTTAATTCGATTCCTCAAAATTTTAATATTTATTATTTTATACTAACACAGAATATTAAGC
>JAQFXP010001055.1:0-22001 GCA_034693685.1 Belba bartosi
ATGAAATTAACATGATGAAATGATCAATTCATAAAGTATAATTAAGTTTTACGCGGCAATTTTGAAATCTGGCAGCCACTACTATAGAGTATACTATACTCTTTTGTTAAATTCTTTGTTTACACATTTTTTTATTCAAGAATATTATAATACAATACAGAATAATACAAGTTATACAACAGCTGACAGTTTATGAACAAAATAAATAATTAGCAAATATTGAAATATAAATTATAACAATTTTTTATGAGTAAGTCATTTGATTATTTAAATTATTCGATCAGATCTACTGTATTATGAAATACAGAATTATATAAACATATATTTTAAGAATAGAGGAATATGTCGACTAAAGTTCTCAATTCTCTAAATTTTATATTAGTTTTAAATTATTTCAATATTGAGTTTAGTCTAAAATATTTTTGTCGATACAAATACAAAAAATTGTTTAAAAATCAATGAAAACATATTTCTAAAATGTAATAACAAAATCATTTAAAATAACAAATTCGGAAAAACTCAAAATTATTTTACAAAAAAAATCTCTAATTATAATAATAATTAAGTAGTTTCTTATTTGAACAAAGTATTCAAACAAAAATTTTTGATAAATTATGTTAAAATGTTATTAAAGTTCGATAAGTTAAAAAAATTTAAATAGCAAAAAATTCATTAACAAAATTATTTAATAATAATTTATTAATAAAGTATCACTAAATGTATTACTGAATAGCATTCTGTTGGTCTCGTTTAACAGTAATCAAAAATATCGAGAATTGGTTTTAGTTATCATTTTAAAAGTTTTTGAAAATTACTGAATGACTCGAAGCGCACCATTAGTTACAGTTTACAAAATTGTCTTTTATTCTAATTTATAAATTAAGTATAAAGAGATGTCTGTTTGTGTCTAATCATAAGCAATATCTAACATGAGTTTTACAATTAGCAAAATTTTACATTTCTAATAGGTTTTATAACATCAAAAAGATTATTCTTTACTTAATAATTAATGACAATATTTAAAATTTTATCTAAAGTTTCTTTTTGAGTAATTTTAGTATTAATAACACAGTTATAATAATTAAAGTATGAATTGTTGGCACATAATCTCAAATATGATAATCAAAAGATATGTATAATTGAATCGATAGCTCGACGTCTGATAACTTTAGCTCATTTACCAGAATATACTCAATTGGACTCAACTGTAAATCATATGAAATTGTTGTATTCATGTATTCATTTTTGCAGACATACACTCAGATGACATGGTTTGTCGCAACTCAGACATTGGTTTCAGATTTACACTTTCCCTTGAATTGTCTTCTTTGGAACCTTCGCATACGATCAGCCCATTCCTCCTTCCAATCAATAACTATACTTCTTCTGTCAGCGATCAGACCAGAGGGTTGAGTCTCTCTCTCGTCGTTACCTGAATAGGAAATAATGTTTATATAAAATATTTGTTAACAATCGATAGAATCAATGGTATATATGGTATATATGGTAGTTGAATGGCATAGTTAGATGGCATACCAAGAATAAGGTAAGTGTGTTTGACTCTAATTTTTGGGCATTTACAGGCCAAGTCGTCCAGTGGCACCCAGAGGAATTCAGTTCCTCTTCTCAATTTGGTTGTCGAATGTTTATAAATCTGCATCACTTGGATTGTGAAGCGAATCCAGTCGTCGACAGTCTCTCTCGATATAACATTTGCCTGAATTGCTGACAAATAATAGAAAGAAATGTTCATTATTTGTCTATTGGTTAGAAATTCAGACTTTTTTCTGACTGCTATCACATTCTAAATGCCATTTTCGAATCGCATGCCTTAGCGATAACAGCAAATAATAGTTTATACAAAAGCTATTAGAGTTGCAGTACTACTAGTGCTCTTCACTTCTGTATAGTAGACCTGTTTATTAGTCTCAGACTTAACTCTACTTTTATACTAATAAAACGAAAACTCAAAGAATTCGAGACAATATATTTTTATGAACACATTTCGTTAGTCACATGAAGACTACAAAAAATTGTCCAAACCTTTCACATAGAGCATAGAATTAAATTGGAATTGAGTTAATAATAGAGTTATTTCACTTAAAGCAATTATTATTTGTTATGCAATAAATTTTCAACACAAAAAATATCTCAAATAATAATCGATTTTTCAATATTTGATAACATTTTAATAATTTAATTTATTTTAAAAATAGTTATTGAAAATTGTCTAAATCTGTTATCTAGATTTAATACGAAATATATTGTTTTATATTTCTATGCAAAATAAATTATCAATGATAATTTATCATATATTAATAAAAATTTATATCAAAAAATATGTGAAAATTAAAAACCAGATTATTTAATGAACTTTAAGTATAAACACATTTCTCTTTTGCCATTCATTTGGTGAGAGCGCAAAAAGAGCGATTTTTCTCAAAGTTTTGGATGTTTTGTATGTTTTCTTGAGATAATATTAGTCATACTCTAGAGAGCGGACAGAATATGTGTTGCAATAAATTTTAATGAATAACCGAAAAATTTTCTCTAAACTTATAATTTTAGGCATAATTGTCTGCTTAATGATTACGATATGAGTCAACCCTTTGCTCAACACTGGTATCAGATAAAGCATAAACTTATTTAAGCTAAACTCATCGCAACTGTTTCCGAATCCCATTGCCATTAAATATAAGTTTCATCGCTATTAGACAACCCAAACAGTTAGTCTCAAGAGATATAAGGAGGGAATTGAGGCAAGGGTTTGCAAAAATGGCGATCCATTCAGACTTTCAAACAATATTAGCTTTGTATTGAGAATCTGTGAAGAGTGGTTGATAAAAACAATGACCAATTTTACTATAATTTTAAGACAAATTTTTTCTAATTTAATACAACTGCTTCACTGCTTCTAAAGATAAAAGTGACTGCAATTTGTTAAATACAGTTAAGTCAAACATTTGGAAAACTTTCAATTCCTTAGCGAATATAACTGTAAAAGTTTGCCATTCATTGGTTAAGACATAGTTTGAAGAATAGTGAGAAAATTTGAAAAATGTGTTCAATTACTTGCTTTTGACACTTTTCAATGTTTGATGAATTAGTAGTATTAGTAGTGATTAGTTCTGGCGTTGATTGCAATTATAAAGCCGGTGAGGCTTGAAGTGAAATAAAAGTTTTCAATAATAAGGAATCGCTTCTGTATTAGGCCTTAGAATCAATCGAATTATAAGAGCAAACGAACGGCAATAATGATATAGTTTGCAATATTTTATATTAATGTATAGCCCTTTTGCTAATAAATATCAATGTCTGGTTGAATAGGTTTAGTGCAACCAATAAACAAATTGGCATTGAAGTAAAAATTGGAATAAGTGAGGACCAGCTCATAGGAGCGTGTCTTCAAATATATGTTTTGCCTTCAAATCAAATATAAGATGCAATGAAGCGATAGCTGGAGTAACAAAGTTTTGCTATTATTGATGAAAATAATGTCAAAACAGTGAGATATTGAAGAACAGAGAACAGCAACGATAGCATTGCATTCACTGCCGTTAGAAGTGTTGCTTAAATTGGCCCAATCTATGACTCATAGGGAAAGTGAGGCGAGATATCCAGTCGAGTGTGCAGTGATGGAGGCTTTGGAGGCATTCGAGGCATTACTCACATCTCTCTCTCTCTCTCTCTCTCTCTCTCTCTCTCTCTCTCTCTCTCTCTCTCTCCCCCCAACACTACTTTCGGAGTTGGAAGCACTCTATGAGTGAATGGATTCACGTCTAGAACTATGCTCTACAACAGTAGACTCGCAGTACAAGAGTGTCTGCAATAGAGTTCAGGTTTGGGTTTAGACACACATTTGCGGTTAAAGAGAGCTCTTATTGCTATTTCTCGATTTGGATTCAGAATAAGCTGAGACGCGCTCAGCCCAAGGGATAGCCCTCTCATCAGACCATAAGTTAAGCACACTATTCATCCATGTTATTAAAATCCCTGAGATCACCATCACTAGTGCAACACTGGTATAGCATTGGTGCTGCACTGGTACTGCACTGGTACTGCACTGGTACTGCACTGGTAGGCCATGACTGGCTATGACTTACCAAAATCTCTTTTGCAATATTTGCGGAGATTTACTCTCTTGGTTGAGGACTGGCATGTGGAACAGCTATCGCCTAAATAATAATATCAATATATCAGTGACTCAATTCATTTTCATAATATTACAGTTAATCAATTTTTCTATACCCGGCTCAGGCTCTTGGGTCGTCTCCATAGATGCATAAGATATGTCATTGTTTTGAGGCATTTCTATTGATACCAGAAATAAAATCAATTCTAAGTTATCATCAGTTTTGTCAATATATATAATTCTGATTTTATTAAAACTACTGTTGCATTAGAATCAGTTTTTATAAATCAAAATATAAATAATAATCTCTTACTAATACAGGGCTGTACTGGAGATCTCGATTGTTGATACCCCTAATTGTGCAGAAAAGAGAACATTTATATTGATTATGTGATAAAGAGAAGAGAGATGTGGAACAGTTGGGCTTACTTTAGCGCATCGATTACAATTGAGTCCAGTCACTCCTGATTTGCATTGACATTGACCACTCGTTATATTGCAGGTCCTTCCAGATGCGCCCACAGGATGACAATCACAGGCTAGTAGTTAGTCATTCAAATAATCGTTAATTCAATCAACAGTTTCGCTCAAAAGCCAAATTATAATATTGATATTTACTAGGGATATTAAAATTATACCAAATTTTATATATTATTAGTATTCTTGTCTAATTTTTAAATTTGCATATAACCTTTGAGTTTCAACCGCAAAATATTAATAGATATCCGTCTATATTTTGCCCACTTTTTGCAAATTTTAATTTTATAAATGTTATTTTTTAAATCTGAACTTAATTTAGTTTAAATTTAGTTAAATTAATTATATCTAGCCTAGATTTGGTTTAAATTTAGTTTGTAAGTTTAAGTTTTAAATAACAAAAAAAATATTTATAATTTTACTTTTTTTTATCTTTAAACTTTAAAAAATCTGCCCTAGTTTTACACTCCAACCTTAAATAATTTTTAATTTTTGCAGTAGTTTTTTGTTTGATATTTTTTTTTAGTAAATTTCACAAAATTTGAGTAAATTTTGTAATTATTGATCGTAATGTAAAATTGATATAGTTTATTTCTTTAAATCAAAATGAGCAAATTAAATAATTAACTTTTGGTTAAAAAACACTTTGATTTTTTTTTTATAATTTAGATAACTTTAAACAATTTAAATAATTTATATTAATATTATATGATATTTAAACTATTAATACTATTATTATTATTGTTAATAACTACAGGTATTTATATTTTATTTAAATTGGAATTAAAGTTTATATACTATAGTTTATATTCAATCATAAAGCTATTGAAAAATAAGAAGTTTTCTTTATAAACTTTTTTATGCAATAAATACAATAATAATAATAATAATGTTGAGTAAAGGAAAAGCCTTTCAGCAAATTTGAAAAATTTAAGACTTTAAATAACTCGACTCAGACTTTAAATATGTAATTTGTATGATATCTCATGAAACAAAAATCCTTTCCATTGATGTAAAGTCACACTATTGTGTTATTTCACATTCAATTTTATGGCGTTTTGCAAATATTAACATTTAGTCTGACAACTGCTCATTAGATCACTGAATTTATTTGTTCATTTTAAGCATTTATTATAACTTGCTTACTTTTATCTCATTCTCAATTAAATGTTCAATCAAATTACAAAAGGAAACTGCCATGTTTGCACTCCTTTTATGTTATTATTTGGAGCATTTTTAACCAAAATTGAAAATATTTCTATTAATTGAAATTAAATTTAGTTCCAATCCAATTAAACTGATTTCAAACGTAAAAATTTTCATATTCCTCTCCGAGTTTTTGAGAAAATTTCGCCCCTATTTATACCCCCTATTTTGGCCGACCTTGTCGAATTCTGCTTAATAAAAAAAAACTTCAATTTTCAATTTAATTAGCCCTAAATAATTCCGATAAATCGAAACACTTTTGGCATATCTTATGAATTAAATAAATATTATTTCATTTTTCACAAATAAATTAAGAGAAAGAATCAAAAATATTTTCTAAATTAAATTCAAAGTAACTCACGTTTACACGCCTTCCTATGAGTGATGGGTTTGTTCGGATCGCGATAAAAGCCTAACAATTATTAATAATATCTTTTTAAAAGTTTTAATAAATTATTTTTAAATGATAAAAACAACGGTTAAAAATGGCAAAAATATTTAATTAAATTTTTTAAATTAATTAACTTAAAGTAATTTTTTTGCACTTTTTATAAAAAATTATTAAATTGTTCAGATATATTTTTGCTAAATAATGTAATTTACAATTTAAATTTGTTATTAATTTGTAAAATTTTTAACTGGTATGCTTATCTAAACTAAACATATGTAAATAAAAATTTGAGTTGTTTGAAAATCTTTTTGAAAAAACTTTTGATTTGTAAAAAATATTATTAAAATTCTTTAAACATTAAAAATATTATATTATAAAATTAAATTATTTATTGATTAAATACCAGCAAAAAAACAAATATTAAATAAATTAAAATTCTTATAATCTAATAAAAATCAAATAATTAAAAAAAACCTTCTTTGCAATAATGACAATGTCTTCCATTGGTGTTATGTCGGCATTTCAAGCAAACCCCTCCGCTCTTACGGCCGGATAGTTTGTATAGTTCCATGTTGAATCGACATTTTCGAGCGTGAAGATTGCAATTACAAGCTATGAATTAGAGGTAAAGCAAAATCGCTGTTAGTTTTTATGTTCAAAAATTCAATCATAGTTTTAAAAATATTTAATTTAAGTTCATATATAAACACAAAAAATAACCAACAAAAAAGTTTTTTAATATCAAATTAAATTCTTTTAAATAGTTCTAGCTAAAAAATAAAATAAATAAAAATTAGAGTAAAAATAAACTATAAATTTAACATATAAAATAAAATAAAAATATATTTCAAAATGAATCAGAACTGTGATAATTGGATAAAGTTTAGAAAAGCCAATACTTTCTCCTTTTTTTCATAAAAAATGGTTAATTGTTTTAAAATGAAATTTTCATTAGAAACGAGTACTATATGATTAACCTGTGTTTTAGAGCTAAGACGATTAAAGTGAGTGTTTGACTAAAGTGTTTTGAGTCACGTCGTAAAAAGAGAAGGCGATTGAAAAACAAAACTTTTTTTGCATTCTCTAGATTTGACACTAGAAAAGAAATACTTGGATTGGAAACCGTTAATATAATTTGCAACGTTGGTGGCATTGCTCGCATAATAGCTTGGGGCGATAAAACAATAAGTGCTCTCCTAAGCACATAACTAAATTAAAGCCTAAAAACCATTGTATGTATGTATGCCTCGACTCACAAACCCGAGTGCTTTCGCTCTAACGATATTGAACTCCTGGACCAATATAAGTGAATCCATAATATTAACTAAATTAGACGAGTCTTGAAGAATAAGGACAGAATAGATAAACATTTAATCATTTAAATTGAAAACATAGTCTCATTCTTATATAGAGATTAAACAAACAATTTATTGAGTATCAAATGAATAGACTTTAGATGAACTCAATTTTGTCTTTACAACCAAATTAAGTTTATATTTTGTATATATTTATATAATCAACAAATAAAAGGCAACAAAATGCTCATTTGATTAATGACTTTTGATAAATAGTTTGATACAAAGAATTAGCTAATTAATTGAATTAAATTTATTAATAAAAAAAGTAATTTTTATTTGTTTTATGTTTTGCGTAAAGTTTATTTTAAGTTTATTTATTTTAAAAAAATTCTAATTCTATCTCAAATATATCACGTATAACCTTGCTTAACTTTTATATAAACTAAAATTGTGTAATAAATTTAAATAAATAAAAATTAGATAAATTCGAAACAGTTATTGAATTATGTGTATCGAATGAAAACTGAGTTTGTGATGAAGTTTCGCACATTAACTGCACAAAGACATGATTTTGCACTACATCTCTCACACAATGCAACAATTTCTTTGTGCTCTAATCGCTCACAATTCTTAATATAAGAAACACAACATTCTGTCTTTTGGCCAAACATTTTGTAGAACAGAAACTGTAGTTTAAAAGTACGAGAGTGTGCTATGAGAGTGAATGAGAGTGAATGAGAGTGACTGTACGGAAGACCTAAATACGGTATATCTTTAGCAAATAATATATTTAGTAAATATCTTATGGAAAAGTCTTCACTTGGGATCAATCTGAACGATACTTAAATAGCTCTGATGACAATACTCGAGAGGAGGAAGTGACCAGTGATGTAAAGCAAGTTTGGGAGCAATAATCGTGTGGGAAATTGCAGTTAAAATTCAACCAATTCTTTAGTCAGTGTTTAAGTTGTTTATAAAAAAAATTCTATTTTATTTATAATAAAAATACAAATACAGAATAAATTAGGTTGGTGCTTAAAATATATATATATAAGCACAATAAGCTTAAATATATAGAATGCTTTTGTATTGTATTGAACATTCTTCAACAATAATATATATCAGGAAAAATATATTTAAGAAAAAATATAATTTAAAATAATTTATATCAAAAAACTTTTAAGCAAAAATTTATATCAAAAATAACAAAAATAAATGTACCGTAATGTTGAATAATTAGCTTACTCTACATACTCTAAAATATATAAAGTAATTAAAACCTTTATTCAAAATTAAAATTTTGTTATTTTCCTGATTTTACATAATATGCGGTATATTTATATATAATTTGTAATACGTTATACCTAAGTGTCATAAACAGCATTATCTCATCTCAGACTATGAGTGACAATAAGTATGTCATTTGATTTACTGGATCTTTGGTGTCGAACCAACTAATTCGATGCAATAAGAGATGCGTTATTTTGATAAGAAAACCATTTGTCAAAAGCTTTACTCATAATGCGCACACAAGTCGGGGCTTAACACTAAACAACCCAAAACCACACAATTAGAAGACAAGAGATGAGACATAAGATAAAGTGTTTGCAATGCACTGTCACTCATACCAGAAGTGACCAGACTTTTCAGGGAGGGGAGGGGAGGGGAGGGGTGACAGATAAGTTCTAATATGAAGGATGAAATCATATCTATTTTGGTCTTTGAATCCTCAAAAAATCAAAGTCAATCCAAAACAATCAAATATTTATCTGCACTCATATTATCTGTCTTACAGTTGGCACTGATTCATAGGTATAAGCACTGATCGGATATGAAAACAGAGATTGCATTCCAATACAAGTCTCCAATTGCTATAATTAAAGTCTGCAAAACACTGTTCGGTAACACTACTCCAAATACTTGCAATTATATACACAAACAATCGGATGGTATATAAGACTAAAATTAATGATACAAAAGAAATACAATTATTTTGATAAGACTAACAAAGACTGAAAATCTAGGCTTAAGTTCTAACAACGAGTTTGTTAGTAAAAAGTCTCTTATGTATTTTGCCTTTAATTTATTTGATTTAATTCCAGATAATTAAACAAAACAAAAAATAGAACCAATATAAAAAAAGAAATAAAATAAAAAATTTTATTTTAATTATTCTTAACACAATTTATATTAAGAATTGAGTTAACATAAAACATAACATAAAAATATCATTTAGGCTATTTTACAATTTGTATAAATTACTGAACCTAAAAAAGACTTTATGTGCTAACGAGTCAAGTCGTAATCACTGCTACTATAATAAAATAAATTTCTTTTTATTGCTTTAAATATTTGGTTTGATTTTACTTAAAATAAAATAACTTTTTTTCGTTTTTTGTTGTTGTAAAGCTTAAAGTTTTATTAAATTAAAAGATTCTATTCTATAAATCACTTTAATATTTATTTTATTATGAAAAACATCTAGCTTAATAGACTATTTAGTAAAACTTTTTTTTTGTAAAATTAGAGATTGAAAAAGTTAAGCGATCCAGGGGTATCAGGGAAAGATTTTTTTAAAATTCTCAAAAAACATATATTTATAATAAAATTTTACCAAAATTAACTAAATTTAAACCGAATTTAAGATCAATTTAGGAAAAATTTTCCAATTTTGAACAAAAAACTAAAAAAAGCCGAGGAGTTGTTCCTTTACGAGGACCAAATACCAGGGGGAATAATGCCAATTTTCAAAACCAGGGAGGGGATTTTTTGACTGATCCCTCTTCTCAATTTCTGTTTGAAATTTAGTTGCGTTTTACTGCAATTTGGCTGTAATTCGATAAAAATGATATTTTTATATTATGCTCATTTCTTTCTATTCATGTTTATTAAATCTAAAAATAAGCCTGGATGTTATGGTATTTGAGAACTCCGTTCAATTCGTTGTACCTATTGTTAAATACTGTATATTCATATGTAATAAATTATTACAGTGCTAATAATCATAGCAATGTATTAATAAAGTATAACCAAAAATTCTCAGTTAAATTAACGTTAGTAAGTAAACTACAAAATAATAATAAATTTTTGAAATCTAATATTTAGTATATAATAACAATTTGAAATTGTTGAAGAATTTTATTATTGATATAAAGGAAAAAATTTCGGAACAAATATCAATCGAAGAATAACAATAAAAGCATATATACAGTAAGAGAAGAAAAAAACATGTTTGCTAACAAATAAAGCTAATAGAATAATTGAATTAAGTTTGATTCGATCCTCACATCTGCTCTTTCGATACACGATTAAAATCAGTCGATAACTCTATTTTGTGTTTACGACAAATAGATTAATATTTCTAATGAATATTTTAAAGAAGAGAATCAAATGAATAATTAAAACTAAGAAAAACAGTCGAGAATTCTGTGTATTATAAATTATGAAATAATTACACATAAATAATCTGCTAATGAACTCAAAATAGCTTTAATGCTATTAATCCAATGCATAGAACAATAGCTAATTTTGAATTCATTCTATGGTATAATTAGCCGTTGGTTGTAGTGCACAGACGGCTATAAATTATAATTTGTGTGAAAACATCGTAAAACATGAACTTCACAACAGATTCTAATTGATTAAAATGAACTATAATTTAGAAATTTTCCTAAAATATTAGATTTCATAAGATTTGAAAAATGATTGTATTTTATACATTTTTATAAAACAAAAAACCTGTAATACAATAATATTATCATGATAAATATTATCATGTAATTCAAGTTTAGTTTTTCTTGTGTATTTTTAGAAATTAAAAAATAGTTTAGTCTTTTTATTTGAGTTTTTCAAACATTTTTTTCACAATTATCTAACTAATGAACTTGAAGCACATCCCGTGTCTAAACAGTCAAAACTAATAAATTTCAATTAAATTAAATTAAATTTCCTTCACTTCTTCGACTATTTTCATTTGAAATGAAAAATAAATCAATTTATTTATTGAAAGTATCACTTCTGAGAACATAGTTAGTCTTTTGAACTCTTACGCGATTCTGAAAATCAAATAAATTTAATTGTATTTAGAATTCAAATTATTTAAATTAATTCAGTGCAGAAAGCTAGAAAATGTCTCTTTTCTTATTCAATAAATAAAATCTATTTTAAATTAGTACAAAAATATTTCGCAGATATAATTGACATAATTTAAGAGTTTAAAAATTTATAGCTTGTTGGCTACAAAAAAAGAAAGAAAAAACTTAAAACTAATTAAATTGTTAGCTTTAACAAAAAAAAAAGACAAATAATTAAAATATTCCACAAGTTTATTGTCACAGAAAGAATGAGATATAATAAAGTTTTTTATATGAATTTAAAATATTCACTAAAAGGATGAGAAACGAAGGGTTTATTGAGTTAAGAGATTGCGTGTTATAAAGCCAGCGTGAGATCAGAGACAGAGCCAGAGCTGACAAATATTGCAATTCTTGAATGTAATGCCGGAGTTAGTTATGCAGCAAATATTTTCGAAGTAATTCACCACAACTTGAAGTGCGCCTCTCTATGCACAGCCCGTATCGGCTCAGAACGCATCCGAAGACACATCTGAAGGCATCTGAGGGTCTGGAGGCGTCCAGTTGTGAAGGCGCCAGAGGAGGAACCACGAGAATAACGAACTGTTTTCTCAATCAATATATTACCAATTTATACAATGAATTGTTTTTTAGGCAAAATCGACAAAAAATTGCTATTTCAAGAATTTGTTCATTTTTAATAGAATCTATGCCTTAACTGAATCTATTTTGATTTATTCGATTAGTTTTTTATTTCTTATTTTAATTTCTTTGCAGAATCAAATTAATCTTTGTAAAATATTAATAACTTTTTAATATTTCTAATTTGTTTTAATTAATTAATATAAAAATCTTTTACTTATAAATTTTATTTAATTAAATTGGAAAATTCTTTAGCTTAACAAGTCATTTCTAATATGTACAGACAATTACAGTTACAAATTATTTGTAAAAAAAACTTATTTGTATTTCATTAGTAATTTCATTGTGAATTTAATTAGCAATTTAAAATCTATATCTATGTTATCTTCAATATTTATTTAATCTTTTAATTTAAGACTTTATCCAAATATTCATTGAATAATCTATGAGTTAGTGTTATGTTTTTAAAGACATAATATAGTGATAAAACTTTAAACGTTTAGTTCACTCAATAATATTGTAAAAAATAATTGGTTTTTATTATCGCTTAAATCTAAAGAATTTCCCATTTGTCAAAAGTTGGCCCATTTTTATTATTTTTTGTTCTTTTCAATATTAATAATTAAAACATTTGACATAAAAAGAAATGTCAATTATCTGAATTTTGTGGGTCTGAAGGGAAAGAATAGAAAATCGTATATTTTATATTTCACAGTAAAGTAATGCATTTCAATTACAGCATTACTTACTTTAGTCTAACTTTATATTTAATTTAAAAAAATTATTTGACAATAAAACCAAGCATTTGTAGCTCAAAATATCTTTAAAATTAAAAATATTGAAGCTAAATAAATTTCATAAATTCGTTCAATGGAAACAAAATACAAATTTTAAAAATTATTAATCAATTTATTACTAATTAGTATAGAATTAATAAATATTTGTTGGATACATTGCTAAATTTTAAAATCAGAACAAATTAATTAATCAAATATCAAAACTAACAAAAAGTTTGAAACTTATTTTATTGATTAAAAAATCAAATATTGAATCAAATAAGATAACCCAGAGTGACATTTATGAGCAATAATTATAATTAATTGCTTAAATAAACATTTCTTATAATCAGAAACACATAAATTTAAATTAATTTGTAATTTAAAAAAAAGTTAAGTTCAGCACAAGTAGGTTTAGCTAGAAAAATAATTGAAACTTTTAAACCAATTTGTTTATAAACTGGTAATATATCAAAACATTTTTGAAATAATATGCAAACAAAATGCATCAAATATTTTGAGAATGAATAGAATATTTTAGTTGAAATAAATGTCATTGTTATCGGTCAGTCGAGCTTAAAATCGCATCGAATTGTATGAAATAGAGAGTGAGTGAGAGCAGGGGAGAGAGAGAGAGAGGAAAGGAGGGAGGGAGGGAAGGAAGAGAGAGAGAGAGCAAGAGAGAGCAGGAGAGAGGGAGGGAGAGAGAGCAGGAGAGAGTAAGCTCTTTAAGAATATATTTGACTAAATACGACGGAACTGTTGTCCAGTCAGTCCTCTTCCAGCGGTGGCCTCAATCAAACAAAATATTTGAATAGAACGCAGAGCACAGGTACAGAGCACAGGGCGTATCTCTTTATTGAGGTATATTTCAAAGTATTTTACGATGTATTCAGACTTTTCTACTCAATTTCTCACCTCTTATAGCAGACCCACAGACCCACCGCTCTCTACCTATGCCTATGTATTCCTGTTATAGCGTTTAGTTTAGTTTTTTAGAGAACATAAGAATATAGCGGACGTACGCATCAGGTATTCGCTATTTCTCTCCAATATTCGGCTCAACATTTTGTGCTTTTGGTCTCAGTTTTGCAGACTTTCTAAACTATTTGTTAAAGGCATGGCTTCACCACTACTCTATCCCTACTTACAAGAAACCAGAAGAAGAGTAGACGTGGAGGAGAGAGAGATCAGGAGAGTGAGAGAGAGAGCAAAAGAGAGAGCAAGAGAGAGAGCAGGAGAGAGAGATCAGGAGAGTGAGAGAGAGAGCAAGAGAGAGAGCAAGAGAGAGAGCAGGAGAGAGAGATCAGGAGAGTGAGAGAGAGAGAGCAAGAGAGAGAGCAGGAGAGAGAGAGAGAGAGAGAGAGAGAGAGAGAGCAGGAGTTATAATCTGTCATTTAATATAATAGCTACACCGGTTGAACACCTAAACATCTAAACGTTTAAACATCTAAACCAACTAATCCGGTGCCATTGATTGTAATGATTGTAAAATATAGTAAATTAGGCACAAATTTAAAGCATAAGTTATGACAAGTTTGGCATTTTTTAACTTTAGTAATGATAACTAAAGCCATAAATTGCTAAAAACATGCCTTCTCTGCAAATAAGTGGAATTTAAAGATTAAATAAATAAATCTTTAAATGAATGTCGTTTTGCAGAAGCAATTGAAGAAAATTGATAACTCATTGAAGTGGTCGGCAAAGCAGTGAAGCAAAGAAGTAGTATTTGCGACTGAGAGCGACCGCACCGACCCGTCGCTCCATTATACGGTCCAGTGAGACACAGACACGCCTATAGGCCTCGTTAGGTGCTTCACACCTGCACTCACTGCTGCACACATTGCACACACCGGGCGATCAGCTTATAAACACTGTTTAGGCAAAAGTTTGCCAGAGTTTCGGCTTTAGTCTTATTTTCACAACTCATCCATTCGTGTATTAAAGTGCAATTTAGCAAAAATAAGAACATTCTTTGACATTCAGTTTTGAGCTTTTTATTGTCAGCTAATGTCAACCAAACTATTAGACTATTAATCGACTAATAATTGATAAGAGGATAAGTATATATTGATCTTTCGGTATAACTGATTAGTGTTAGGTTTGAAGAAATAAAATGCACTGAATCTCAAAATATGTGATACACTGATGAGTTGAGCCATAATACCAGAGCGGAAGGTATTGACAAACTTTGAATGAATGAATGGCTTCGAACGGCTTCTAAGCCTCTCTATTAGCAATTCTATTATGATTAGTCATAGGAATGCCTGCCTGTGCTCGCCTGCCTGTGCAATGTTTGGTAGACTTGGGCAATAAATATGTTTGCCTTTCAGACTGCGTGTCACCAAAAATGATGACAAAAAGGACTTTAAGTTCACATCCATTCATATCAGTCATGCAGTTCTCGCACCGAATCAAGTTTAAGGCCATCAACACAACACATCAGTGCATCAGCTCTTCTGGCAATGCCAACACTGTTATACACTATTCTCATGAATTATATTATTAACAAAAAACATCAGTAAATGATATTCTGTCAAACTTTTAGAGATAAGGTTATGAGGTTTGAAAGTGGCGTTCGTGCGAGTGTTGCACAGCATTAGACGGCTGTTCGTGCGGCTAATAATCTGTGCTTTCGCTCGACTACTACTTAGATTAAAATAGCGTTTTTAGCTTAGCTTAAGGTCACATCACACCCATTACATCCCTATGTAGAGCTATACAGAGCTATACAGAGCACATCCCTATTGCAGAGAAAATACAATATTAGTTCGAAAATCTTTTTATCTGCTCTGGAGAATAGGGAAAGAGAGCAAAGTGAGAGAAGTGAGAGAAGTGAGGAAAGAGGCAGAGGAGACAACGCGCAAAATGAGAAGAGATCTTCATTTTTGTATTACCGCTCCTTCTCTTCCCTTTGCCATTAATAAAATAGTGAACATATAGAGAGGCAAACAATAGTAAAGTTTAGTTACACATCATTTTATGGCTCGTCTGATACAAGTCATCAACTTATGCCACATTTGATCCGATGAGCATTTGTTTGACTTTAATTACAATTTTCAACACAAAAGTCAAATTATTTTGGCGATAGAAATGATAGTAAAATTTGATTCAAAGAAAAGTGTTTAGAAAAGAATTTAAAGACTTACGGGTGCACTGGTGAGCATCAAAAGCGGTGGCTCGAGCCCAGGGACGGTCGAAGTGAAACGGTTTGCACTTTTCGCAATCACGTCCAGCCGTGTTGTGCTTGCAGTCACAAACCAGTTGACCCTCTTTATTGTGGCTACACCTAAGGCACAAGTTGATAGTTTGAGCTTGCTTACTTCTATACTATTTATATACTGTTTTGTATCATACAGTAGAAGTACACACTGTTTTGAATTAAGTTTACTGTTTTCTCATTTAATTATTGAAATAAATTGCAAAATATAAGAAGAATGAAAGATAAGTTATATAAGAGTATAAATACATACATTAAAAAGTGATAACATCTTAAGCACCTCAGAGGGAGAACATATCATATTCAACACAACATAACACACACCCAAAACCAATTTAATTTCAAATTTTGATTACAACACAGCTTTCATAAAAGATTAAAATTGTTTTTTCAAGGAATAAGAGTTCAAAGATTAAATAAGACTCACTTGGATGCGTGTCCATTGCCTACCAGTGCCAGACAATTGAAGAATGTTGAAAAATAAAAACAATTTATAATTTATATGTCAGACAAAATTTGAATAACAAAAGTGTTTGGACTCACACTTGCATCGGCCGCCGACCGCCAGATCAGAGACAGCGTAGTATATACCCTCTGATGGCTTTGTCAAGTCGTTTGAAGAATCAGTTACGTTCTCATCAGTTCCTTCAGTTCCTCCCACAGTGTTTGGTTCCAATGAAGGCGTCCATACATTTGGAGTTATTCTATCGTTTTGTTTAAACGTAAGAAAATTTAGATTTTCTCCAAAATTGGTTAATTCGATAAAAATAGTTTCTTTTTTATGTTAAACGCTTTCAAATTAAAATGCTTTCAAATAAATAAGTGTTGAGAACCTGTTAAACACAATTTTGATATCAGTGGCAGTGACCCAATCCTGTAGTACTGGACTGTTGTCAAAATCATAAGCAGATGGTCGTCCTTCCAGAGTACTAAAGGCTACTCTAGCGCCGGGAATCGGTTCGGTGCTCGAATCAGCGCATAATGGCTCTTGCTCATTTGCTGCATAATTTAATTAAAATTAATATAATTAATATAATGTCAAAAAATAATATAAATAATAATAGGTTTAACTAAAAGAGAAACAATTAGATCAACAAATAATCGAATGTTTGGTACCCTTAGTAATAGCGGCCCTATTCTGTCTGCCGTAAACTTTTCTGCATTGACTCGAGTAATACTGGAACGGATGCCATGACTCTCCGTAATCCATACTTTTGAAGATAGCCATAGAGTCTGGTTTTGCGGCACAAAACTGGAGACTTATATAAGTCAACTCATACTTCTTGGCCAAACTGAGAGTCAAAGTGACGTTTTCAGTAATTTGAGTGAAGGGCTCGGATATCCAACAGGTCAGGTTGTTCGGGTTATTCAGATCCGTCAGATAGGAAGCTGGATGTCGGCGCTTGGGACTGCTCTGATCGCAAACCTGACAGTTTCGGATTATGTCTCCCCTGTCGTCATTTGAGGCCACACACAGACGTGATGGAGGATTACCGCATTCGCTCGACACCTGAGCCAAACAGCCAAACGAGGGTTAGATTTGCTTTTTTAAACATTGCTTAAGTGTTTGGCAATTGGTTTGAAACTTAACAATTCAGTCAATCATTTGTTTATTCAGTTAGTGTTCATTGTTTTTCAAAAAACTTAGGTTAAGATTAAATGCAAACATTTCAGACAAATATATCAAATGCAGTCGTTTGTGAAGTAGAGCTGAAATTTATTTAGTTTTTTGTTAAAAAAAAGTGGCAAAAAATGAAGGAATTTAAGGAAAGCCAAGAGAGCAGAAAATCAATGAAAAATGAGTAATGAATGAATGAAATAGTTTTGATAAAAAATGATTTTTGTATTAATTAATAAATAATTATTCATAGCAACAAACCTGCACTTCTTTATTGAAGGCGGCGTTCACAAAGTCGGGAATACAACGCCGGGGGTTTCCTAAGGTTCCAACAAGTTGAAGAATGTGGACAAAATAATTCAAATATATTTAACTCTCATTTTTATCCTTTTGCTGCTAAAGCTTTTTCTCTAACAGTTTAAGGTTAGCAATAAATAAAGTGATTTCTATTAGTTTCCAACGACTCAACCAAATAATTAACTTAAAAACAAAAAGCATTTATATATTGATATATCTATATATAAATTGATTGGCGATTACAGGTAGTTGTGAGAAAGACTAAGAGGAGAAGAGAAAGACATACCCAACTCGTCATAACAAGGGTCCGGTGGTTCGGACTGAGATGAGAAAAGACTTAAAAACGATGCATTCACTGCAACCGAGTTCTTGTTGTTTGTTAAACCGCAACTAAGCAGTAATAATAGGCGAATCACTGCCCGTTTCTGCCAGACCTCAATCATATTCATTCTGTTTGTTGTTTCGATCGCATAAATTGCTGTCTATATAATGAGAAGGCGTTTCGGACTTTAAATTATTGCAATTGACTCAATGCTAGAAAATTATGTTATTTACCAATGAGTAGTTATTACGACTAATATTTGTTATATTTATTAGTTATCTTAAATCAGTTGTTACTCTAATTGAGTACATAATACAAAACAAAAAAATGATTCACTTAAACAAATTTTTGCTTCACTTTTACAATTGCAAAGATTTCGAAATATTCAAAGCAATAAATGCTTAACTTATAGTTATAACAAAATAACTTTAATAGCTTTCAATTGAATTATTAGAGAATAAGTTTATCCCATTGTCTGTTTGAAGAACAAGACAAAACAATATACGACTCACTTGTATTGAATCAATTGAGACAATTTCAAATTTTACTTTTTGTCAATTCAGTTGCAGTAGACTTAATAAGACGTTAGGATTAGCCGCAGTTGACAACAAACTAAACAAAATTAGTTGCTTTGCGTTGCAGTCGAGTTAGTTGTGATTCACTTTAGCACAAACAGACACTTTAAGTCAAAATCAATTCACTTATACATTCATTCAATTGATTTTATTATCTAATTCCTTAACACAATAGTCAGACAATGCAAACCAAATGGATATACTGTCGAACAATGTCTTAGTTTAGTAATTAGACTAAATTGAAAGACTTCTTATACTAATAGAGCGCGACGTGAATAGTGGTCGGGATGTGATTGGTGTGACTCGAGTGAGTGGACTGAGTGGTCAGAACTAAAAAATAAAAATAAGATTGCATTTGAAGTATTCAATATTTGTGTTGAGATAAATGAGCGAAAATATATGAAGAATAGACTTGAGAACGCACTGAATGAACACTTTTGGCCAAATAATAGTGGTTTGAATGGATCTGCTTTTGGAGAATGAATGGATCGACACCTTTCGCACAGACCTTACCCGGCCTTACCTCACACTGAATTAAAGCCCATCTCCGCCTACGAACAGCAGGGCTCCAACCATTGATCGGCTATACGATTGGCGCAGCTCTTACTGTATACAGTATACTTTACTAACTTCTAACTAGTAAGTTGGTATTCAATATAAATATATATAAATATATACAGTACCACACTTTCTAACACTCAACTTTTTTTTACTTCCTTTTTATTATTTATTATAACTCGTATTTTCTTCGATCAAAGCTATTGGACTATTAATGGCTTTGTTTCTCATTAGTTGTCAATATTTTATAACAATAAAAAGTTAATCTCGAAAATTGAATCTTTGCTCAAAATTCCAAATAAAGAAATTCTTTCTCTTTTTTGCAGTCGAAAAGAGACTCAACAGTGAAGTGAAAGATAGTCTTAATAAGTGATAGAAGTCATGTGTTTTACTCATTTTAGACGTTAGAGGCACTAAATGTAAAGATTTTATTTAAATCAAATATTATTGTTATTAACATTTATAGATTCTTATAGAAATTTTATCAAGATTAATGACTTAAAAATTTTAAATTATATTAGTAATAATCAGATTGTAAGTAAAAACTTGTCTAAATTAAATGATAATTTTTTTTAATTATTTAAAACTCAAGTTTATTGTCAAAGATAAATTATAGAAAACTTATAACAATAATAAAATGTTCAATATACTTATCATATAAATTGTATTATTAACATGAATTACACATTATAATTAAACTTTTACTTTTTTCTACAAATTTCATCTTAAAGGCAATAAAAATTCAAATATTTATACAACACATTATATGGCATGAAATAGAAATATTACTCAAAACATGTGTTATAGACCAGACACTAACCGACACTTTTAACTAAATATCTATTTTTACTTCATTTTCAAAAGTATTTTATTTAAAACTAGTTCTGAATTATAAAATCTGTCAAAAATCTTTGTAATTAGTATTTTCATATTATTGTGTTGATAGGGGGAGGGAGAAAGAGGGAGAGAGAGGGAGAGAGAGAGAAAGGGAGAGAGAGAAAGGGAGAGAGAGAGGGAGGGAGAGAGGAAGGGAGGGAGGGGGAGAGAGGGTTTAGTTTCAAAATTAATCTTATATAATATAAATACTTATACTGTAACTCATAAGCAGCAAGTTTGGTTTTCGGTGCAAAATAGAAAATTTTAAATATCTTAACTCAAATTGATTATTAAGTTATTTTTTAACACAATAAAATTTCTAAAGTTTATTTTTGTAAATTTATCAAAAAACTAAATAGTTTATTTGTTAATCAATATGTACAGCAGAGAAACGCAACATCTCATAATTCAAAAGAGTTGATTAACAATTTAACTGTTTGCTAAACATGCAAAAACAATATATCTGCTTGGTCCAAAACTTGACCTTGGGTGACCAAGCAGATATACTGTTTTTGTATGTTTAACAAACGGTATAAAAGTTAACAAACATTTTGATTTCTTATCTTTTGCGTTTCGCTGATGTACAGATATGCCCACATCTCATAGTTTAAAAAAGTTGATTAACACTTTTACTGCTTAATAAACATACAAAAACAATATATCTGCATAGTCCTAAGGTTGACCTTGTAGATCTATGCAGATATATTGTTTTTGTATGTTTAACAAATGGTATAAAAGCTAACAAACATTTTGATTTCTTATCTTATGGACATTACTGAATATGTATATTAATCAATGAAAACTTTATTTACAAATAATATATTCATATTACAAATCAGTGAATAAATAACAATTACATTTAATATATGCTAGTTATAAGTTCAAAGATTGAAAGATTAAGTATATAAGTCAAAATTTTAATTATCAAGTTAAAATTTTAAAATTCTGATTTGAGTTAAGTTAAGACTCTGCCGGGGGTTCTAATTGAGAGGATATGGCTATTTTGCACCGAAAACCAAACTTGCTGCTTATATGCAATAAATCCAGCAAGTAACATAATTTAATTTCAAATCAATTGTTATGTCATATACACAATATATTATATTAATTAGAATATCAAATAACTTTATTCTGATTTTACGTGTTATCCGATTCTTATAAACGACTTCTCATTCATAAATCATTGCAAACAAGTTTTGTCTTACAATTTGTTTATTTATTCATTCATTTCAACAGCTTTTGTTCGATTACTGAACTCGGATTCTCTCGACTATTATTAGATTTTGTTTATCAAGTTATATACAATACTTTACAATCAATTCAATACTTATTAGTTGAAAATTATAGTCTCTGTTGCACTTCATAAGACATTGTTTATAAGTAATTAATAACACATTCATTAATAAATTTGAAACAAAATATACACTTTTTGTTTACAAAAAAAACTTATATAATATTAATCGGTTTAGATTTTAGGTATATTTTCTTTAAAATATTTTAACCTTATTTCAGCTAGATTATTCGTGGCCACCTTTGCAAT
>JAQFXP010001056.1:0-22000 GCA_034693685.1 Belba bartosi
TTTTTGCCTCTAATTTAGCCAAATCTCTCATTGCATTCAAACAATTCTATTTGATTTGAAATATTATAAATTAATTAATAATATGTTTTCAAAACTAACTTTTTGTGAGATTTTCAGCGATTTTTTCAATTTTTCAGTCATTTGCAGAAATTCATCGGAAGTGCATCTATTGGACAAATCAAGAAATTCAATAATTAATTAAATTAAAAACATTTAAATCAAACTTTAGCGAAGAGTTGAGCGCTTTTTCTCTTTTAACACATTTATCCAAATAAGATAGCAATCGATTTCCGCACAAAAAATATAAATTCGTTTTATTTTTCTTTCCTTTTTCGACGAAAAGCAGTTTAATTATCTAAAAGTGTTTAGAATTAAAATACTATTAATTCCAAAAAATCAAAAACCAATTTCGAGATAACCTGCAAATGACTCAAATTCGAGACATGAGTTCCACAGCAAGTGTTTTGGTCAATGCCTTCGATCGAAACCACTCTAATCGGTCCGGTTTGGTCTTCAGGCAATTCCATTCGACTCCTGACGTCTTCGAGTCGCTCATCGTTTCGGTCGTATAGATTGACGCAAATTGGAATCGAAGACCGGATCTTCTCATTGACTAAGTCTTCCAATTGTTTGACCGTCTCTTCGGAAATGTGTTTCGAATCGAGTTCTATATAAGAGACTTCCTCTCCGAGAGTCCAGGAAGTGGTCGGGAAAGAAAATGTCTGTTCGGCAACGGCTGTAATCAAATGTTGTGCCGAATGCTGTTGCATATTGTCGAACCGTTTGGCCCAATCGAGCTTCACTTCCACGTCTTCGCCGACATTTAAAGCGCTTTCACTCAAAACAAAATGAATCGCTTTATCGCCATCGCGTCGAACACTAACCACTCTTTTGCCACCAATTGTTCCAAAGTCTGAAGGCTTTCGAACAAATGTAATGCAATTGGTTTTAAGAATTATTATAATTAAATATTAATCGTTCGAATCATTTCGAGTGTCAATACCTGTCCTCCGCCTTCGGGGAACAGAATCGTGTCCTCAAGTATTACTTCAAATCCATTGATTCGCTCTTTTTTAGTCTTCAATTGACTCGATTCACAACTTTTGACTCTCGTTTCGAACTAAACAATTAAATTACATTCAATTCAATCAAAAATAGCTTAATTTAATTTGATTTTAGAAATAATCAAATTTGAATCAATTGATTACCACTTTTAGATAACTATCAGTTTGACACTTGAAAACCATCTTTTAATCAGTTATTCAATTATTGTTTATTTGAAATTTAATTATTAAAACTAATATAAATTAATATCAAAATAACTTAAACTTAAATTAATGCCAATCAGAGTTAAGCCAAATGTTAGTCTAATATTGAGTCATAGATTCCATAAATATTTTGTTTGTTTTGGTTTCACTTCATCTATGAATGAGTCTAAATCACTGGCTTTTAAATCTCAAAACATTTTATCATTTAAAGTACAAATTAGATTAATTTAACTTTAATTTAATTATTTATAATTAATTTAAATAAATTGCAACATTTTATACTTAAAAGTTTTAAATATAACAAAAGTCAAAACTCTTAGACTTATGATTTTACGTAAAAATTCAAATAAATTTATATCTAAATGATGTCAAGACTTGGTTTAATAACCTTTGATGTGACCAATACTTTGATGCATCTGAAGAACTCAACGGGTTTCGAATACTTAAAAATTGCTGAAATATATTGCAATCAAATTGTGATTAAATCTAATAAAAGTCGAAATGAAAGCGAAAATCAATTATCAAATGCTTGCAAAACTGTTTGGAAAGATATGAATACAAATTATCCCAATTATGGCCTTAATAGCGGTATGTCTTCAATCGACTGGTGGACACAAAATGTAAAAAACACTTTCCGTTTGGCCCAGTATTCAGACAATCAAATAAATGACAAACAATTGGATTGTATTTCAAAACATTTGTTTAAACACTACTCTTCAGCCAATTGTTGGACAAGTGATCGAAACAGTCATAAAGTGTTGACTTATCTCAAGAAATATAACCCGAATCTGAAAATTGGTGTCATTTCTAACTTCGATGAAAGACTCGATCATATTCTGCATGGAATGGGTTTTCGACATTATTTCGATTTTGTTGTTATCTCGAGAACTGCCAACTGTTGTAAGCCTTCGAAAGAGATCTTCGAGTTGGGACTCTCGAGCGCACAACTGGTCGATCCGTCCAAAGCCCTACACATTGGCGATGACTTGCATTTGGATTACTTGTCGGCAAAGAGTTTCGGTTGGAATGCATTGCTTTACACAAATAAATGCTATTTATCTGAACCCGAATTGTCACTAATTAATCGAAATGACATTATTTCGGAATTAACTCAATTAATAGATCATAAAGTGTTTAAATAAATATAATTTCTATATTAATATCGTTAAATCTGTTGTATTGGTCGCGACTTATACAACAAAAAAATGTGATCTAGGTTAAAAATATAGACCTGCGACTTATACAACAAAATTACTGCAATTTTTGTCAATAAATGACCTGCGACTTATACACCAGATCGACTTATAACCCAGATTTTACGGGTAATAACTTATATTATAATTAATAAAAGAACAGATTTTTAAAGTTTTTATTCAATTATTATAACAAAAAATTATTTTATTAAAAGTTTAATGAAATAGAAGTTGTTTTTAACATTGATAGCCATAAATGAATTTTTATCATTAATAGTATTAATTTAATACTTTGTTAGCAAATATTTAATTGTTTTAAATGTTCAAAATATGCGCCAATTTATTATATAATTAAAAAAACTGATGCAACGGATCGATAATTAAGATCTTTTTATACATTGGGGTAACATTCAAACAATGACTTCTAACTGTCTTGAATGGGCGGAGTGTTATATAAAATATTTTTGATAGGAGTTAAAGTAAACTGGAAAAAATAAAAACAAAAATAAAAACAAAGATAAATTAAAATACAAAAATTAAAAATTTAATTACTTCAAAAATTTATTAATTTTAATTATTACATAATACAAATGCTGACATATTTAAATAAAATTTTATTTTAACAAACATAAATGCTTTCAAGATTTTTAATAAATTGAAATTTATTATAAATTTACTCTAATTATTTTTATAATTAATTATAATAATCGTAAGCTATAGCTCATATAATATCTTCTGATTTATTTAATTAATATAATTGTTAGTTATTTAAAACTAATTTATTAAATTTCATTATTATAAATTATAAAGAAACCATGTCATCTCCCAGAGAACTTGTTTTGATACAAATAATTTTTACATATCAACATTTTGCCCAATAATATATTATTATTTGTTACATTAGATAAAATGAATAAATTAAAATTATTATTTATTTATTTAATAAAATTCAGTTTTAATTTACTTTTTTTTTAATCTTATGTATTTAAAATGTTTAAATTGTTTTTCAATATGTCCATTACGTGTTTTCCATTACGTGTAAATATAATGTAAAAGGAATGCAATTAAAAGCGACCTGGAGTTACATTATACCAAATACTCGTGAATTCAACTATTGTTTCAATAATCAAATCAAAACTATTTTAAATTAATATTTTATTTAATATCACATAACTCCTGATGAAGGTTCTTAAAGGACCAAAAGCGTTTGAGTTTTAAATACAATAAAATTCTGTATTAATTATCAGTGAGTCTAAAGAGTTATTTAACTAAATTATAAATATAATGTATATATTGTTAATTTTAATTATGTGTATTCATAATTAAATTAAATTCAATCTCTAATGTATGTTTAAAATATAGTATAAGATTATGACATCGTTGTGCTACAGCATAAATAATATGTAGCAGTAATTTAAACATGTTCCATTACTGTCTCACCTTATCCATACATTATGTCAAATTGAAGGCAAATGTGTGTAAATATTTGCTTAACATTTAGTCAAAAGGCTTTCATTTAAATCAATAAGACCTAAGACTAAGTCTAATTGTAAAGAAAATGTCAGATAATTATTGACAACAATTTAGAGCCGGGTTTGACCGAAATAACACAATTTCTGTTCACTTCTTAATCTTTAAAAACACTTAGACTTACATTAGACCTAATGGGTGACCAAACTAAGGGCTTTCTATACGCCTGGTTGGGCAAAAAGAAGTTAACCCCCGATTACCAGTTTCAACAGTCAGGTGCCGGCAATAGGACCCGATTTAGATGCGAGGTATGTGAGGTCTGACACTTTTGATGCTTATATTGAATGTCTGGGTGTGTGGCACAGGTCAGAGTCGATGGATTCAATTACGTAGGAATGGGTAACTCAACCAATAAGAAGGACTCTGCGGTTAACGCCGCAAAAGATTTTCTAATGTTTTTAGTCAGAGAGGGGCAGTTGGCTCTGACTGACCTTCCGTTCAACTCTCAATTGCCTAACCCCTCCGCTCCGAACCCCTCCGAATCCTCTGAGGCCGACATTTGTGTTGCAATCACTTCCCCAATGCCATCAATCAATGCATTTATCAACACTTCCAGAGCTGGTTTACAGCCGCCACCGCTTCCACCGCCAATGAAGGGGTTTATGTCATACCCCGATGGCCCGAAACAGGAATATATTGACAAAATTGCACAAAAACGGAAGTTCGAAGAGGCGGAGGAACTGGACGTGAATTCGGGAATTCACGGCAATTGGACTCTCGATAACGCGAAACAACAATTACATCAATTTCTGCAACAAAACAGAATGACTGCAGACTATAAATACTCGGCTATAGGACCCGACCATAACAGGTATGGCATAAATCTGGCAGTTATTTGAAACTTTGATTTAATGAAAATTGATTTTCGGTTTTACTAATTATTCTCTAAATTGAACTCAAAATTTAGTTAAGTTTAGAGAATATTCAGTTTGACTTAATTTGATTGATATGAATGCCATTCCTTTGATTGATTGACATTCGATTGATTGACACTATTATTGAAACGATTAAATCAAATGTAGTTTAATAAACGAAAAACCAATCAATGGATTAAACAATAATATCAATTAATGTGTTTCTCGATTTGTTTGATTGGTTTTTCGTTTATTAATCCGCATATAATGAACAACAAGAATATGTGTCGAATCAATGCCTCAAATGTCTTGAATTAAGTGGTAATAACAGTAGTATTAATGAGAATATCATTGATCTAACGTTTAATCAAAATGTTTGCAAATATTTAGGAGTTTTAACTGTGAACTCAATCTAATGATCAAACAGTTGGGCAGAAGTGAGTTAATCATCAAATCGACGTCAAATCATTTCTAAACATATTTATGAACTGTTTGTTTGCCAAAAGGTATATCTGCGCGAGAGTCCGGTTCGAACAAGCAGTTGGCGTCGAGAGCCTGTGCTCTATCGGTTATGCGTCAATTATTCCATTTCGGAGTCGTCGGAGAATTTAAGACAAATCAGACAAAACGGAAAACACTTTCGGTTGGAATTCATTTATTTATTAATTTGAATAAAATTATAAATTATTGTTATTTCCAAACAAACAAAAGATCGATTCGTATGCCATTGATATTCCGCTCAATTTGTTGGAACTTTTAAACAAAACACTCAAAGATCTGAACGTCAAACCAATCCCTATCTGCGAACATCGTAGTCCTGAAGGCATACCGGAGTCGTATTCGATACTTATTGATAGCGAATTGCCTGAAAGCAAAGCGACGACCGCTATGTCCGGCCATCAGTGCGTCAGTTGGTGTCCACCGATTGATAACTGGAACCCATGGAAGGGCTGTAACATAGATGAGGGACCACTCGCTTCTACGAGTTTACCCCAAATAAGTGAAATGCTTTGGAAGACATCGCGAGATATCGAACAAAACCCACTATTTATTCAAATGATTGAACGAAGAAAAAGTCTTCCGATATGGGCTGTAAAGGAAGACATTCTGACCAAAGTTCGCGACAATCCAGTGGTGATTATCCGGGGCAGCACAGGCTGTGGTAAAACAACCCAGGTGCCTCAATATATTGTCGACTACTTTATTGCGAACAGAAGAGGCGCCGATTGTAATATAATAGTGACTCAACCGCGAAGAATAAGTGCCGTTTCTATTGCTGAACGGGTGGCTCAGGAAAGGGCTGAGACTCTGAATATGAACGCCAGTGTCGGCTATAGTGTTCGCTTCGAGAACTCTCTGCCCCGACCTTACGGTTCGATTCTGTTTTGTACGATTGGAAACCTTTTGCGTAAACTCGAAGGAGGGCTGAGAGGAGTGTCTCATATGATCATCGATGAGGTACACGAAAGGGATGTCAATACAGACTTCTTGTTGGTTGTGGTCAGGGATATGGTCAATGCTTTCCCTAATTTAAGAGTAATTTTAATGTCGGCCACAATAGACACCTCTATATTCCAAAATTATTTCGGAAACTGTCCTATTCTGGAGATCCCGGGCCAGGCGTTTCCGGTCAAAGAATTCTTTTTGGAAGATTGCGTCGAAATGTTGAACTTTGTTCCGCCGCCTAATCTCAAGAGGAATAGGGGTCGCGATGACGATGAGTCGGGTGCGACCGTTGAGGGAACGGATGAGAATTTGAACACAGAATTAGAGCCAATATATACCGAAATAACGCGGAATTCTATGTCGAAAATGAGTGAAAAGGAGATCAGTTTTGAACTGATTGAAGCGCTTTTGATTCATATTAAGAGTTTGGAGATTCCGGGCTCTATCCTGGTGTTCCTCCCGGGTTGGAACTACATCTTTGCACTGATGCGTCACTTGCAGACGCACCCGATGTTTGGTTCGGAACGATTTCGAATACTTCCACTACATTCACAAATTCCACGCGAAGAACAAAGACGAGTGTTTGAACCGGTGCCGAATGGAGTGACCAAGATCATTCTGTCGACTAATATTGCCGAAACGAGTATAACCATCGATGACGTGGTCTTTGTTGTCGATTCCTGTAAAATAAAGATAAAACTCTTCACTTCTCACAACAATATGACTAATTATGCCACCGATTGGGCCTCAAAAACCAATTTGCATCAGAGGAAAGGCAGAGCTGGCAGAGTGAGGGCCGGCTATTGTTACTATCTCTGCAGTAAAGCTCGCTATAGAAGACTTGAAGAGTATTTAAAACCCGAAATATTTAGAACTCCTTTACATGAAATTGCTTTAACGATCAAACTGTTAAGACTCGGCTCTATCTCTGCATTCCTGTCCAAAGCTATAGAACCCCCGCCCATACACACAGTCATCGAATCAGAAGTCATATTACGCGAACTGAAAGCATTGGACGATACGAGCGAACTGACACCTCTCGGCAGAATTCTGGCCCGACTGCCAATAGAGCCGCGAATCGGCAAAATAATGATCGCTTCCATAATATTCGGGTGCCCCGACTCCATGTGCACAATCACAGCCAACTCGAGCACATGTCCCGATCCGTTTGATACGTTTTCACTGAATCGGTTGCGTTGGGCGCACCGGCGGTTCAGTAACGGAAGGTTTAGTGACCACATTCTCCTATTGAATGCATTCCAAAAGTGGGAAAGGGCTGCCTATAGGGGAGAGTACAACGCACTCGAGTTCTGCGAACAGTTCGCTCTTTTGCCAACTGTTATGAAGATTACATCTGAGGCTAAGAAGCAATTATTGGATTTGTTGAAGAGTTCTATGTTTCCCGAAGAGTCGCTCAACGATACCTATTTCGGAGGCGACAACTCGTTTAACAATAACAGCGAAGACCCGAACAATACTGGTTTGGATTTGTTGACCGCTTTGCTTACAATGGGATTCTATCCGAATGTTTGTATTCATAAAGAGAAGCGAAAAGTATTCACAACTGAGGCTAAGATCGCATTAATACACAAATCATCGATTTGTTATACAAACCTTCCGCAGCAGTCGTTTCCGACGCCATTCTTTGTCTTCGGCGAGAAGTTGAGGACAAATATAATTTCAGCCAAACAGATGACAATGATATCACCCATACATCTGCTATTGTTCGGCGCCAAACGGGTCGACATAACGCCTGACCAATACGTTCAGTTGGATAAGTGGATAGATTTCAAAATGGATCTAAACATTGCGACCGCTATTGTTGCGCTCAGGCCTTCAATAGAAGAGCTCATTATGAATGTATCGGCAAATCCACAAATTGTTACAAATCTGTCGGCACCGGAACGACAACTAATCCAAACGGTCACAACTCTATCCAACTTCGATGTCGTGCAGATCCACAAAATGGAGCCGAGATGTGGACCAGAAATGTATATTAAATTTTCAGTTTATTTCGATTGAAATTTAATTATTTTTTGTTTGTTTTAGTGATTCTGGAAATACGATAACTAAATGAGCGCTTAATGGGTAAGCGATGACTAACTTAGCCATACGATAGCCATACGATTGCTATTCGACTTACAATACAATAATTACTGTTTCAATGCATTTGCTTTGGATTTTTTTAAATAATAATTTACCCGAAATTTAAATATAGTTTTACTCATATTTTTGTCATTATTTTGATTATTTAGACAGCAATTAAAAACCAACTTATAATTACCGTCAGCAAGCAGATAATCCTTTTTTGTATATTCGTCATTTTTTATGTAATTTATTTGCAATTATTGCTTAAATTTTTAAAATCTAAATCATTTTAAAAATGGATTAAAAACTTGAATTTTATTTATTCAAAAATAAAAATAATAATGTGTTTCGAATTGATAATAATAATAATATGATATAAATCGATAATTTGATAAAATAGATTTCAGATAAATGAATAATTTGTTTGTAAAATAGTATTAAAACGGTTTGAATGGAAGATAAATATTAGATTCAATCGATTTTCAATCGGTGAGAGATGGCCTGAATTGCAATCAAATGATTGTCGAACTGATAGGCATTGGTTTTGGCGATTTGCCATTTCGGCCAAAACTTATAATTGGTCTTTGGTTTGCGTTTTCTGAACGACTTATCCATTTTCAAGTGATCAGAAATCTGTTTAATTGAATCCATTTTTCTTTTGTTTGATATTACGTTCTGTAAAACAATTAATTAAAATAATTATTTGATTTAATGATATATTTGCTGATAATTACCGTAAAAATGGTTGGATTTTGCAGTAAAATCCACAAAAGAGTAAATGATTTACAAATAATAGTATTATCTCTACTGAACATTCGGATCATTTTAAACAATGTTTCGACGGTTTCTGAATTTGACACCAATTTCGGTAAAGTTGTCTCAAACTGTAATTAAAGTTAAAATTAAATTAATTCAATAAAAAAACAATTAATTAGTTCTGACTTTCGCCAAATTCAAGAGAATACAGATGGAGAGAACGACAATCTGTTTGTGCGGTTCGCTTCGGTTCGACTCATTCATTATTTGAAGCAATATATCGACCGCACCGTAAGTGGCGATTGTCTCACAAGAATCGGCAGATAATTCGGTTGTTTTGTTCAAAGAGTCTAAATCTTTAGCTAAGCTTAAGAGTGAGTTATATCCGAGTAGTTTCTGGAGTGCATTGAAGGTTCGGTTCCCTAAAAGCATGTCTTCGGTTGCCAATGAAGTTGAGGTTAAAATCCTTCTGAAAGCGATCTCTACTTTCTTGTTCTCTTCGTGAATGCATTTACGAGTTCTATAGCCTCTCCATAACGACTATCGATATAAATATTAAATTAATTTAATTTTAAGATAAATTTGAAACGAAGTTAAAATACCTGTATTTTTATGGCAGCGCTTCTGGTCCTGAGCTCAACTAATCTTTGTCTGAACTTCCTCTGAATAAAAACTGTATAGACTTTCAGACTTTCGAATTGTTGTCTTTCGGTTCTCATGAGTCGATTCGCTCTAAACCTTCTTTGTATCAAAACAATTGATTTTAGTTTTTCTCTTTCGATCGCTTTATTGGCTCTTAATCTTCTTTGAGTCCAAACAGTAATTCGTTTAAGTGTTTCGAATCGCTGTCTCTCAGCCCTCATAAGACGATTGTTTCGAAACTTTCTCTGAACCCAAAGCGACCAATACTTTAAGTCTTCAAAGCGTTGTCTTTCGGTTTTCATGAGTCGATTCGCTCTAAACATTCTCTGAACTAAAATCGTATAACTCTTGAGTCGTTCGAACTCTTGTTTTTGTTTTTCCATCGCTTTATTAGCTCTGAATCGTCTTTGAGTCCAAACAGTGTTTTGTTTTAGTCTCTCAAAGCGCTGTCTCTCAGTCCTCATCAATTTGTTTGCTCTGAACAGTCTTTGCGCCCAAACAGAAGAACATCTCAATTGTTGATAATTTTTGAGTTCGATTCGCATAACTCTATTCGCTCTGAACTTTCTCTGAACCAAAAGTACAGCCCTTTTGAGTCGCATTCGTTCCATCTTTTCTCTGAACCTCTTTTGCAAAATAATTGTAAAATATTTTATTTTTTTAAATTCTTGTCTTTCGATTCTCATCAGTCGATTAGCTCTGAATAGTCTTTGAACCCAAACCGTAGAGCTCTTCAATTGTTCGAAATCTTGTTTTTGTCGTTCCATCGCTTTATTGGCTCTGAAACGCCTTTGAGTCCAAACAGTAAACTGTTTCAGTCGGTCAAACCGTTCCCTTTCAGCCCTCATCTCTCTGTTTGCTCTAAACTTTCTTTGAATCGAAAGCGAATAATATTTCAATTTTTCAAACTTTTGTCTTTCGATTTTCATGAGATAATTAGCTCTGAATAGTCTTTGAACCCAAACCGTAGAACTTTTCAATTGTTCGAAATCTTGTTTCTGTCGTTCCATCGCTTTATTGGCTCTTAATCTTCTTTGAGTCCAAACAGTAATTCGTTTAAGTGTTTCGAATCGCTGTCTCTCAGCCCTCATAAGACGATTGTTTCGAAACTTTCTCTGAACCCAAAGCGACCAATACTTTAAGTCTTCAAAGCGTTGTCTTTCGGTTTTCATGAGTCGATTCGCTCTAAACATTCTCTGAACTAAAATCGTATAACTCTTGAGTCGTTCGAACTCTTGTTTTTGTCTTTCCATCGCTTTATTAGCTCTGAATCGTCTTTGAATCCAAACAGTGTTTTGTTTTAGTCTCTCAAAGCGCTGTCTCTCAGTCCTCATCAATTGGTTTGCTCTGAACAGTCTTTGCGCCCAAACAGAAGAACATCTCAATTGTTGATAATTTTTGCGTTCGATTCGCATAACTCTATTCGCTCTGAACTTTCTCTGAACAAAGAGAACCGACTTTTGAATTCGCATTCTTTCTCTTCTCTCAATTCTCTGCAATTTGTTATCTCTGAACCTCTTTTGCAAAAGAATTGCAAAATATTTCAATTTTTCAAACTTTTGTCTTTCAATTCTCATCATTCGATTAGCTCTAAACAACCTCTGAATCGATACAACGCATTGTTCGCGCATTTTATCCTCAATTAAAATCATATCTGTTTTGTATTTGAATATAATTGAATCCAAGAGTTCGAAAGTCTTCTTTCTGTGACCACTCACTATGTCTTTGGAAGTAATACCTTTAGGAACGACATCTCCGAATGCCTTCAATGCGGTCTCAACATTGTGTAGCTTTCGGGTGATATTGTTGGCCGGATATAGCAATTTGGATAAGAGGTCACTGCTGTCAGTCATCAGTTCCGCGAGTCGGGTCAGTCGTATACCACACCTCAAGTCGATGGCGAGATTGTTGGCCTCGAAGTCGAACTCTTCGATTGGGGTTTGTTTGTAACTAATCGAAAAACCGGTATATTTTGCCAAATATTTAGTGATATCTCCGACTCCAGTGATGTAATCGCGAGCGAAAGATATAATCACATCAAGAGTTGACTTGAATTGTCCGCTTATGCGGAACAGACACGGATTGTGTTGAATGAGTCGCTTCTGTTTTGCGTAATCCAACCAATTGAGCAAAAGTAGAAATTTGGTTAAAATATGTTTTTTCGCTTCATTTATGTGATTATCGTCTTTAAAGAAATGAGTATTCGTTTTGTGGCCGTATTTGGCCATCAGTTCCTTCGCCACCAATAGGTTCTGTGCAATGAATTGACCTAAACTCGATTTAATGCCATTCGAAGTCATCTCAATCTTCTGATTGAAAACCGTTTCCAAACCGATTCGAAGCCAAAGAGGATTATATGACAGCAATAGTTCCAAAATATGTTTTCGAATACCAGTGTCCGCGTGAACGGCCCGGTCCTTACGAATCGCAAATTTGTTGTTTTCGATATAAGACATAATTTTTCGGTTTATTTTCTGGACCTGATCTGAACTATACAAAGTTTTGGCTGAAGTTCTCAATTGATTCCATTTGACTGATTCCTGATATGCTTTGACAGACATTCGCTCTTTTGTCGGACATTCGGAAAGACATACTTTAGTCGAATTGAAACATTCAATAATCAATTGATTTGAATCTATTTTGTCGCTCTTGTCGTCCCCTTTCGGCGCTAACATCATATTAATCCAAGACATGTATTGGATCTCTTCGACTCCGGAGCCGACAAAACACTTGGCGGAAGAGGAAGGAGTGTTCAAATCAATAACTGATATCTTGTTCTTCGGAGTTCTCATTAAACCACTGGAACGCCTCTTCTTAATGGTAGTGATGGCTCCCCGAGTCATCTCGAGATTGCATCGGTTCCAACCGCCCAGATATGTCACCGATCTGGGCGTCACTCTGAATGTGGCCCTTCGGAGCGACGAACTCGAGCCCTGAGTCGGCCTCCGCGCGGGTGTTATCTTAGAAGGCGTTAACTTCTTCTTCAGTTTGGGCGGAATTTTTTGCGGAACCGAAAACTCAAAGTGTTTTGGAATCTCTTCACTCAACACATTGGCCGAGTTCTGACCGAACGGAATAAAAATCAAGCCTTCCTTCGCCCTCTTCCGGGGCTCCGGTATGTTCTCGTCTCCGGAATCTTCAAATGGAATCCAACCCAAACCATAAGATTTGGTTGAATTCGATTCAATTGTTTCAATGTTTTGATTATAAACTGAATCGTTGTTTGGGTTGTCTTCGATCCCAATCCAAGCGAAGGTTCGCTTATTGACACTTCTTTTCTCTATTGTTTTGTTCAAATTTTCACTCATTTCTCACTAATTTATAATATATATTCAAAAAAAAAAACAATTTAATTAAAAAATAATTAGAAATTAGAAACAATTAAAACTAAATTCATGTGAATTGAGGCGTATTTTGATTGGGATTTGAATATAACGAGAACTGAACTAAACTGTCGTTTCGTTCAAACGTTTGAATGCCTTTTAATTCATGTCTTAACGAACACTTATTTCATTGGTTTAGCATTTAGTAAATACTCGAATTTGATTGGAGTTCAAAGTTAGGCAAAACATACAGTAATCACTCGTTTTTGATTCACACAAACTTTTAATTAACTGCTTAAAAAATATTCAATGAATTAGAAAACTAAGCAAATGGTTAAAATTATGGTAATAATTATATACTTTTTTTAAATTTAAACATCAATTGAATACAAATTTTTAAAAACACCTTAACTCCCTTTTATATTTTAAATCTCAGTTCAACTTCACTTTTGATGACATTATATCTTATATTCAATTCTATTGATTTTAAACTTAGACTTAAACAAACGTTTTAACTTAAGACATCATTATATGTTTAAATAAAATAATTGTTATTTATTATAATAAGAGATGGGCACATTTCATAGTTTAAAAGAGTTAATTAACGTTTTATACCATTTACTAAACATACAAAAACAATATATCTGCCATGGCTACTGGTGGCTACCAGTGGTCACTGCAGATATATTGTTTTTCCATGTTTAGCAATTGGTATAAAATGTTAATTAACTCTTTTGAACTATGAGATTGAATCATCTCTGTAATGCTATATAAAACTATATAAATTGTAAAATTATTGCTAGGTTTTATTGTATTCTCGATTTTTATCACATGTTTGAGCTTTAATTTTGTAGAAGTAATCGCAAAATAAATAAATAAATAATTTATTGAATTAATGTATTGAGAAATGAATTGACTTCTCAATCAATGCCGATCTTTGAGTTACGATACGCGCCATACGTCTGGCGACTACTAAACGGCACGTTTTGTGTCTATAAACCGAATTACAAATCGATTAAATCGACCAGAATTGGCATTCTCGACAAACTATGTGAGGGTATGACTCAGGAGTTGTCTCTTTTATTTTTAAGATAATTAATTAATTGATTGAATGATTGGCAGAACTGAATGCAATGGAATGCCGTCCACCCCGGGAGAGGATCAACATTTCGGGTGAACTATCGAGTGACCAGAGTTTGAAAGTAGAATCGGTTCCGAGTTTTGCCGATAACCCACTGGTCGTCGGCCCGAGATATCAACCGCAGGACTTCTCCCTTTCCATAGTGAACAACCCGGGCTTCTTTGGATCGGGAGTTGTGGTCGTATTTATCGGAAAAAATGCCAAAAACGCCAATGACTTCAGAAATGGTCAGCATTTGCGGGTCTATGAAATGAAAGGCCGATTCGGTTTTGCGACAAATAATTTCAGAGCCGACGGAAAAATAATAGAGAAGTCGAGGTATAAACACGTGACGGAAGCACATATGGGGCGAGTGGTCAGCAAAATGCAAGCCTTTCAGCAAACAGTTATGTTTAAGACTATAGGTCTCGACATTAAGAGTGAAGAAGCGTTTCAAATGGCCGCCAAAGGCATGATTAGGCCTGGGATGAGGAAGACGGCACCCGTTATATATGGCATGCGTTTAACCGAATTCTCTTCACCCGATTTCACGCTCGAAGTCGAATGCATTAACGAATTCGACGAATATCTGTTCGGACTTATCAATGAAATTGGTCTTAGATTAAAGACCAGTGCGATGTGCACTCGCCTAAGGCTCATACGCTACGGCCCGTTCACTGTCGAACACTCTTTATTACTCAAACACTGGACGTGTGAACACATAATAGAAAACATAAAAATTTGTGAAAACTTATTAAAACCACATCTCTTTCAACCCATTTCGCCGGTATTGAGTGACCCAACGGTGCTCTCAGATCAGGACATCTTTTTGGAGACACTTAAACGAAGCGGAGATATAATTAAATAAATAAATAAATTGCAACCAATTGTGGCAATAGAGACCTACCTGTAGTGGTGGTGTCGCGCAAACGTTTGGGCGACCAGGAGTGGGAATACGAGAGAGGCGTCGGCATATATTTTGACGGGTTTTGCCTCTCTCTTAATCTTACCCCAGGAAACGGCTTCGTCGGGTCGGGCGCCGGCATCGCTGCCATCGAACTCATTGGCGGTGTTTATGAAGACTGAAAAGTCTGCGCCGTTTCGCTAATCAAACCAATTATAGTTTTATTTTAATTAAAAAATTCTGTAAATAAAAATTGAATTGTATTACCGGTACTAAGACTCACCATTAGATTCGCGTTACAAATGTGATGTTTGACTAAACCCCCGCCCAATACAATCATTCCCGACTTCCGGGCCTTCACTGCAATTGTGTTAATCCGACGAATATCTGTATAATTGCCAATAAAAGGGTTAATATAAGTAAGAGTTAATACCTGATCAAAGATAAGGGAAGAGCTCATACCCTGAACTATATCGATGACGAGTCCGGGGTTTCTATAAGTATGGAAATAAATCATATCACCCAATGAGCCGTCAGTGAGCGCCGGACAAAATATCGGGATTTGGTTCCGTGCGGCCCAATAGCAGATCGACTCTTCATTATTGATCTTCTCTCCCAAACGCGTAATTATCTTCGAAGGCGACCAAATCTGATGACATTCCTTCTGTTCCGTCAAGAGCTCGTCCAGAATAGGTTGGACCCAATTCTCAAACAAACAATAATTATCGTTCGGCACCAATAGGTTTCCGATTCTATTGATTCCCTCATCTCTTAATTGACTTCCTTTTAGATTGAAGTCCGCGACATATGTCGAACCCAAACATTTGATTATGTCTTCCTCTACACCGCCAGCAGTCGTGACAATGCAGTCTATCTGAAGACAAATAGTTTAGTTCAACTAAAGCAACAAATGTTTGACTTATCAATGCTATCATTTTATGCCTACCATCTTGTGCTGCACCAGAAATCTAATCGTATCTCTGACTCCACTCGAAATCATATTCGAAGTGTAGCCCAAAAATAGAGTACATCCGCTCTTTCGACGGATAAACGAATCCGTTTCTAATACGTCCTCTTCATATGACTCGTCCCGACTCTTCAGCTGATATTCGAAACAAAATTTAATTAATTTCTATCAGACGTCGAGTCGATTGCATTCAATGTTTGAAATGAGTTACCATTTGTTCAATTTGTTGGACAGACTGTCCAAAACTGGTCGCTTGGAATCCAGTGGTCAAATAGGTCTGAAGAAGCGCCGAATGGTTTATACCTTCATTGAAGTCATATCCCTTTACGAGAGTTGGATATGTGTCCAAAATTGAAGAATTAGATTGTCTTCCGTTCAGAATTGGATCAAAGTCTTGGATCAATTTGGTTCTCAGCAGAACTGCTTCTTTTACTGAATGGGGAACTGATTCCATCTCTTAATCACTTAATTTTGTTATTAAATCAAAATTTGTGATTAATTGAAAGTTAAAACTATTAATAATTAAATCATAAATTATTGTAGTTTTCAAACATTTAATCTAAACGCATGACTTAGTCTTAATAAATACATTAATTATGTCTTTTTGTTAAATATTTAGAATGTATTTTTAAATTTGATGATGGTTAGATTTATTTAATAAAATCTTAAACTAGGTTTAAATTTTAAATATTAATTAAATTTTAATTTATTTTTGCAATAATTAATATTTAAATCAGTTTAAAAGAAATCGATTTATAACATATTATTTGAATAGACCTCAGACTAAGCATTACATCAGATGTTTGTAAACAAAACTGTGATTTAAATATTAATATTGAAAACAAATAATTATTTAGAGTTTTGTCTCAATTTCTTAAGACTTTTAAATATTTGTTTAGTTCTTGTTTTGGATAATTTGATTGTCAACTGAAATGTCTAAATCGATGTACGAATACGTCCGAAATTATGAACAATCGAGTGATAATGTCTTATTGAAAGACTGTTATATTGTGGTCCGAATCGATGGACAAAAGTTCCATAAGTTTTCAAAAACACATAATCTTTTGAAACCAAACGATAAACGGTTTGACTCTTTCGGCAATTTATTATTAATTGATATTTAAACCAATTTTTGATTAAACAGTTGTTTAGATTTGATGAACGAATCGGCAAAACATGTAATGAAATTGTTTTTCCCAAACATTGTCATCGCTTATGGTATTTGAATCGAATATATTAATAGAATTCTATTGTCTATATAATGGCCGAAACAAACCATTAATTGATTTATTGGTGTTTAGGCCAAAGCGATGAATTCAGTTTCATTGTTCGCAGGCTTTCTGATCTATACAAAAGACGTCAAAACAAGATAACCTCTTTAGTCGTCTCTTCGTTCACCTCTGCCTTTGTCTACCACTGGTCTCAGTATTTCTCGAACAACACTTCCAACCAATCCGTTCGACTCCAATACCCGCCGGCGTTCGACTGCAGATGTATTCTTTACCCGAACTCGAAGTTAGTGATGGATTACCTCCGATGGCGTCAAGTGGACTGTCATATCAACAATCTCTATAACACCACTTTCCACGCCCTCACCGGCCACTACACCCGTTATACTCTCGACTCTGACAACAAATACCAAATTTTGGGTAATTCGACGATAAATGTCGAAAATCCTAAACCATTAACACCGAGAGAAGCAACGGATCGGTTGTCCAAAACCGTTAGCTCTGATAAACACGAGATTCTGTTCAAAGAATATGGAATTAATTACAATAACGAATTGGAACAGTTCCGGAAGGGCTCGGTTCTGGTCTTGAATATTAGCGATGAGTTGTCCAAAACACTGACCAAACAGTTAAAGTCGAAGAACAAGGCTTTCGATCAAACAGAAGACGAAGAAATTGATTTAAATCAATATATTTCTATCGATTACATCGATATTATTAGAGATAAGTTTTGGACAACAAATCATAGACTTCTTGATTAGGTTTTGCCAATCAATTGATTTAATCTAAATTATGTTTTAAATAATTTTTATACATTTTATGCAAATTATTGTGAAAAATAAATTACAAAATGAAATAAAATTATAACTCAAATCTTGATTTAATTTTTTTTTAAATAATGAAAATATCTTAGAGTTTGATGTCTTAAAGTAACTCATTTTGGCTTAAAGTTGATTTTGTTTTAAAGGTTTAAACTTGCAATATTAATATTAAATATTACAATTGATTATTGATATAATAGCACAAAATTAATTATAAACAAACGCCAAATACAGACGATACGAGCTGTAAAATCTAATGCAATTGCAAATTTGTTCTCCGAAGAAAGGAACAAGCTTTTAGTTATAATTAATTTAAATCAAATCATTAAAATATAATCATATTATTATTTATCAAAAATTATAATTAATAACAAATTAGTTTAAACTTTTTAACTATTTAATTGATATAAAATTAATTAGTATTTAATTCTTAAGATCTAAACTTGATTTGAAATTTTGAATAAAACAAATATTTTGAAAAAGTTATATATATTTAGTATTAATATAATAAACAAAACGAAAATCTATGCCTTTTTACGATATGTGAGAAATGCATAAAAACATAGAAATTGAGTAAACATTTGAATAATAATTGTTTGGAAACTACAAAAAGCAAACGATTGGTTAATATTATTTAAGTCTAACTAAATAAGTATTATTTGGTATTTATTTTGATTGTATTGTTCGACAGACCGATAGACGCGATAGACATGTCTGAAGATGAGATCAATTACGTTAAGCGACAGAAAGTTATTCATTTTGGAAGTATTGAAGAGAAGGAAAGAGAAAGGCTTTCATCGAAAGGATCGGTGAATTCGAACCCAAATGTCGTCAAAAACCAAAATATCAATACATCTGAAGAATACTTAGAACTCGAAAAAGAGGTTTTGAGTAAAGAAAAGCAATCGGTTTTAGAAGAGTTTGAGCGCCGGAAGAAAGCGCGACAAATAGCTGTGTCCACCGATGACATCGAAGTTAGGGCTCACTTACGACAACTCAATGAACCCATTTGTACGTTAGGGCTCACATCACTGTCACATCACACTCACATCCCTTCACATCAATTCTCACCTTTTGTTCTCTATTATTGTCCAAATTGTAGGTCTGTTCGGTGAGGGGCCGGCGGACAGGAGGGAACGGTTAAGACAATTGTTGGCGCGTTTAGGTCAGGACGCGATCCGACGCAAGAAGGAGGACGAGAGAGGGGAACAGAACAAAGAAGTGAGTGTTTGAACATTTGGTTAAATAATAATCTGATTATTCCTAATATCTGATGCCAGACCACACAGACCTGGTATCACGAGGGGCCGGAATCACTACATTTGTCGCGGCTATGGATTGCAGAATATTCTATAGGAAGAGCCCATCAAAGGCTGGAAAGGGCGCGAACTGAGAGACAAATACCAGAGGAGACCCGAGCGGCCACTTCGCAGGAGTTGTATAAGAATTTGGGCCGAATTGAGATCAGTTCGAGTCAAGTAGGAGACGTTCGACCCATTTCCAGCTGTCAGTTCAGTCCCGACTGTTCTCTTGTGGCCACCTCTTCGTGGTTTGAATTTGCATTTAATTTATTTTATTTAAAATATATTTTAAACAATTTTCTCACTCTTTAGGAGCGGTTTATGTAAGTTGTGGTCAATGCCTAATCTGGAGCTGCGGTCAACCCTAAGAGGCCATACCTGCAATACCGGACAAATCCAATTTCATCCAATGTCTACTAAAGGCCAATCAGAAGAGGCCCTAAACCTGGCCTCTTGTGCTGTCGACGGATCAGTTAATTTGTGGAATTTGAAGAGTGAGGAACCGATTGGTAATCTTGAAGGACATGAACCCAATCGCGTCAGTCATTTGGATTTCCATCCGTCCGGCCGTTTCTTAGCGACTGCTTGTTATGACAAGTCGTGGCGTTTGTGGGACTTAGAGGCGGGCGAAGAGGTGCTGCACCAGGAGGGGCACAGCAAACCTGTTCACGATTTGTCCTTCCAGTGCGACGGCTCTCTTATTGCCAGCGCTGGTCTCGACTCCTTCGGCCGCGTTTGGGATCTGAGGACTGGCCGTTGTATTATGTTTATGGAGGGCCACCTCAAGGGCGTTCTGGCCATTGATTTCTCGCCCAATGGATACCAAATAGTGACCGGAAGTGAAGACAATAGCGTAAAGATCTGGAGTTTGAGGGAACGGAAACTCGAGTATACGATCGCCGCTCACATCAACATTGTTTCGAAGGTTTTATTCGAAAAAACTAATGGAAATTATATTATGACCGCATCCTATGACAACACAGTCAAGCTATGGGCACATCCGGGTTGGACTCCCATCAAGACTTTGAGCGGACACGACGGCAAAGTCACGTCAGTTGACGTCTCCCCTAATAATCAATTCATAATTACCTCTTCTTTCGACCGAACGTTCAAATTGTGGGAAAAGGAATGAATGAATGAATGAAATAAAGTCTGAATTTATTTAAACATTTCTATACTTTTATAACATATAATTCGAAATTTATGTTTTAATTAAAGTGTTTGTCAATTAATATGCATTCAAATTATTATTTCTGTAAATAAAAAATGTTATTAAATATTCCTTTTTTAGGAATAAATAAAGCAGCAGCTTGCACAAATCTAAGAGTTCAAAATGTAAGTTAACTTGTTCACCACTACAAAACGAGTTGGCCCTGCATTGTCTCGCCTAACACTTTGCAGCTAACACTTACACTTTTAACTTTTAGTTGTTATCACCTTTATGAATCAATGTTAACTTGGTATTTCAATATCTCATTTAGAATATTGTTCAGGGATCGAGAAGGTTGGCCGATCCAGGGGGGATCAGGGGAGGGATTTTTCTCAAAATTTTGGCCAAAAACCTAGGGGGGGATCAGGGAGGGGATTTTTCCAAAAACGCTCAAAAAACCCATATATTTATGATGAAATTTTCCCCAATTTAACTGGATTTAAACTAAATTTAGTTAAATTAACTGGATTTAAACCGAATTTAGCATCAATTTAATGAAAATTTCCTAATTTTGGGCAAAAAACCCAAATATTTTGCCGGCCGCCTTCGGCGGCCGGCAAAACGTCGTGGGGGGTGCCTTTTTTTTGGACCAAATGCTAGGGGGGATACAACATCCAAATTTTCAAAATCAGGGGGGATTTTTGCATGATCCCCCCTTCTCGATCCCTGATATTGTTTTATGCAAATGTGAAATATCTATTAATGATTAACTGGAACAATTTTTTGCAATTTATATGTACAGTCGTTTTCTAAATTATCTCACAGTTTATGACATGTTCTTATAACTCGGGGTATAAGAACATGTTCTTAAAAATGAGAATAAAAACTAGTTTTTAACTATAATTTTAAAGCAAATATTTATGATAATAATGCTAAACTTTAAAATACATCAAAAAATTAAAAACATATTAACTTAATGTATTTTGTATTTATAATTTTTATAGATTACAACTCATTTATTGTTTAAAAGTTCTATAGAAAAGTTGATTGATATTGAATTTATTGTTAAACAAACATTTGTAAAATAATTTTTATTAAATTGTATTAAAATCGATATAATTTTATATTTGAGTCTATCTATTGAAATGACTTAAAATTAGGATCGAATTGATGTCAAATCGGTTGTAGAAGAGCTTGAAATAGATTCTGACTTTAATGACAGGCATTCGACAAAAATCACTTCTTCAGTCGCTTTTGGTTCGGAAGTTCTTTCTTCGAACTCAGTCTTCGATTCAGACATCAATTTAGGCGATGAAGAAGAGCTCGAATTTGATGACACTTCTGATATGACGGAACCGATGTCTTCGTCATCTTTACTGAATATCGAGTCTTTGCTTGAATTGAACGA
>JAQFXP010001057.1:0-21997 GCA_034693685.1 Belba bartosi
TTATAAAAACAAAATACATAAATAATAAATCGAAAATTTAAAGTCGAAAATAGTAAAATCGAAAATATAAAGTCGAAAATAGTATAAAACAAAATATAAAGTCGAAATAGTAAAATTGAAAATATAAAGTCAAAATAGTATAAAACAAAATATAAAGTCGAAATAGTAAAATTGAAAATATAAAGTCAAAATAGTACAATCGAAAATATAAAGTCGAAATAGTAAAATCGAAAATATAAAGTCAAAATAGTACAATCGAAAATATAAAGTCGAAATAGTAAAATCGAAAATATAAAGTCAAAATAGTACAATCGAAAATATAAAGTCGAAATAGTAAAATTGAAAATATAAAGTCGAAATAGTACAATCGAAAATATAAAGTCAAAATAATACAATCGAAAATATAAAGTCGAAATAGTAAAATCGAAAATATAAACTCGAAAATAGTAAAATCAAAAATTTAAATTCGAAAATAATACAATCGAAAATAAAAAGTCAAAAATAATAAAGTCGAAAATATAATGTCGAAAATAGTATTCAGTTTTACTATTTTCGACTTTATTATTTTTGACTTTATATTTTCGATTTTACTATTTTCGACTTTATATTTTCGATTTATTATTTATGTATTTTGTTTTTAAAATAATTTATATTTTTATTATTTTAACTATAATTATTAAAGGGATCTTTGTTTATGAGGATACTATGACTACCAAAATCCCCTTTTGTCACAGGCCTAATTATTAATAAACAGCACTAAAAATGTGTATAATTTAACTTGGGCGCTAATATAACAAATTTACTTTACAATTATTCCTCACAGATGTAGTTATGCAAATATCATTTCACTTGCACACAGTCACATATACAAAATAATAGAGATAGCAGAAGAGATAGGGGAGAGAACGGGCATTCTGTCCCAGTAATATATTATTTTTATTTGTAAATCATATTGCTGATTTTTCCAAACCAGTTTTAATAAGACTAACAAGTTCCAATAATTTGTAATAAACAAAGATTAATAATGGTAAAAGCAGAGTTGGCGCCAGCTTATAGTTCAAAAGAGTTAATTAACATTTTATACCATTTGTTAATCATACAAAAACAATATATCTGCAGTGGCCACTGGTGGCCACTGATAAGCTTTGCAGATATACTGTTTTTGTATGTTTAGCAAATGGTATAAAAGTTAACAAACATTTTGATTTCTTATCTTTTAAGCGTCTCTGGGTTTAAGTTATATACAAATTGTATCACATTTTACAAATAAATAGTTAAAAATAAATGTGTAAAAGGAGTTCAAACAAAGTTAAGTAAATTTTAACAACTTGAATTTTTTTTTAATTTTACTTTATTTTAATTTTTAAAACTACAAAATTATTTTTATAAATTAAAATGTTTATTAATTTACAAAATAGTAATTCTTTAAATGCAATATTTTGCAAAGCAATAATCAAGCTAAAAATTTTAGCAATACATTAATTTATACCTGATTCAAATTTTGCTTAATATTTAAACAAACTTGTAACTACATTACAAAGCATCATATAATTATATAAATTTAAATTACATTTATATAATACTTTATATTTAAAAATAATGATTATAATATAAATCTAAATATTGATAATCTCAAAGCTCTCTGTTATAAAATTCTCAAGTTTATAAATAAATAGGAATGTGCAACAAGAACAAATAAACCAAGTTAATTTAGAAAAATTAAATAGTTCTTCTCTACTAATTGGCCAACTTGAATAAAAAATTAGTATGCTTATTTTTATACTGTATACTCTAAGTTAGTTTGATTATTTTTTCAATACATTTATTTTTTTAAAAATAAACATTTCGTAAATCTGTTCAAAATTATTTTTGGCTGCAATTTGTGCACAAATTAATTGATTTATAATATATTTGCGTAATATAAATGAATTTCGTGCAACATTTATAAGCTATATTCTTCGATTATATTTACAAAACATTTTGCTATGCACAACTTTTGTATTCATTGTTTAAAGTTTGCAAGATACAAATTCTAGTCTTCTGTGTTTACTAAATCTCAATCTTTAAACGTCAATAGACTCGACAATAGAAACATTAAATTGTTTATAAATGTATTTTTTTCTTTAAATCCTATTTATTACAATTATTACAATTTTTATTTAATATCTCTATTCAAAACTAATTGCTTTAATAGAGTTAAACACTAAAAAATTAACCCTGTGAATGCATCCAGCTCGTCTTAGTATTCAAGCACAAATAGAGCCGTGGCGTGAGACCGGAAGTGCCGAAACTGTTTAAAAATAAATTGATTTATTAATCAAAACTTAAAGATCACTTAAATAAATTAATTGTAATTTAAATTCATCAAAAGTAAGTTTGTATTTCCTATTTTATTAAATGTTAATTTGTAAAAATAGACTTTTTTATTTTTTATAGAATTAACTAGAACAATTAACTAAAGCTTAGTAATTAAAAAGCTATTATTGCTTAACTTTAGAGATTCATAAGGTCGGCTAAATTTAGGGGGATCAGAGGGAAAATTTGCCCAAAATTTTGGCTAAAAACCTAGAGGTATGAGAGAGAGATATTTGATACACTTAAAAACCCAATACATTATAATAAAATTTTATTTAATTTAACTAGATTCAAACTAAATTTAATTGATCTAACTGAATTTGAACTGAATTTAGCAACAATTTAAGGAAAATTTCCTAAATTTGGTTATAAAACTTAAAAAATTTGCTGGTTGCCTTCGGAGGGGTACCTTTGCGAGGACTAAATGCTAGGGTAAATAAATGTCTATATTTAAAATAAGGGGGATTTTTGGTTGATGCCCTCCCTTATGAATGTCTGCTTAACTTTTATTTTAATTTGAATATGAGAGAAGAGTACTGAACAGAAATACAATCGATATTCTATTAATATTCTGTTCAATAGTATCTAACAGTCATCGATCAAACATCTAATTGTATTGAGTATTGAATATTGGAATATTTGGATATACAGTATGAATATTGGAAAACTAACAGAGTCCTAATCCCTGGCAGAAGAGTAGCAAGTTATAAGCAAAGGCTTCGGGCGCGTCCTGTAAGACGTCGCCGCAATCATCCAATTTGACTCGAGTGGTGAGTTTGGGGTCCATTGCCGACTGCATCTGGTCCATATGGTGTGCGTGCGAACTACGTGAGCCCGAGGCCAGCATTGTGTCGATTTTCATCTTGTCCTTAAGTGTCGAGGTCAAATCTGTACGACTGTTGATATATAATAGTAATGTATAGGTGGAAATGTACTATCAATTGCCTTGCTCAATCTAAGCATGCACACTACTCTCAACAGTATCATTATACTTAAGAATTCTTACGCCAAATATGATTCGACATAAAGTCTCAAGTTTTTCGGATTCATACGACTGTGCAGTTTCTTGATGTAGTCCTGAATCTTCCGTTCCCTCTCGTGATGGCTATCCGTCTATCGATTAATTATTTAGTTTTGAAAAACTATATTTCGATTGAAATTACAGCTATTTTTGAAACTTCAAACCTCTAAAGCCTTTTCAATTTCGAATTATAAAATCGATTTGAAAATCAAAATCGATGTACAGTTTGAGGAATTTTATAAGTAATTCATGCAAATAAAAAAAAGTTATACAATTATTAATACAGTCATACAAATATATATTTGATTATTCAATATGTAATTAAGTTATATGTTTTACATTCACTATTCCCTCATATAGTAGAGTAAGTTATTTGTGTTTTTCCATCTAAACCCAATGCAAATTAATTGAAATATAATCGAATAATTAAGTCAAGCATGCAATATCCAAAATATAAGCTCGGTATTTTAAATACTTATATATTTATAATGCCTTGAGATTACTCGGAAATAGAATGCATGTAAAACATAATATACTGTCAGCACTAGAGAATGTTATGAAAAAATATTTTAAACTCAAAATTAAACTTAAATATAAATAATTTATATATAAAGTTTTGATATCTTTATACGTCTAAAATTAAAAACAAGTAAAATATTTGCAGCATAACTTGCTCATGTTCTGGTGTACTGCTAATTAATAAATAAGTTGAATACCGCTCCAAACTTATGGAATACCAGATACTGTTCAGCAGTTGAATTCATGCCCAAAGTGTTCAACTTCCAGGTCATCATCTGATCAATTCAATTAAATTCAATTAAATTCACTTAAATGTCAGACAAATTGCGCAATAAATAAGAATTAAGTAAAAAGTGTCTTGGCGTAACCTTGTCATGAAAGTACTGCATCACACTCTCGACACTACACGTGCAGTGAATTAATATATTCCCCAAAACTCTGTCGGGAAAAGTCATCTGAAACCGAATTAAATAAAACAATTAATTTACTTCAATTAATTCAATTGCTATACTGTATCACTGAATTACCGCAAAACGAGCCACTACGTTAGCACCGGCACCTTCACCCAGAGTCACGCAATATTTGATGCTATGTCAAAGGAATACATCTAATAATTTATTTATAATAATAATATAATAGATTTTTTATGTATTGTTATATTTTTATGTTCTTTGTTGTAAAAATTATTTTTCGCGTATTTATGCCTGTGTCAATTAAATTTAAACTTAATTTTTAACCCATTTATTATTCTAACTCAGATTTAACTTAATAAATACAATATAATTCAATTTGTTTTTGTATTTTTTTTTTGGTCAAATTTTATTCTCAGATTTAATCAAATTTAAACTTAGAAATAATAACTTTTGCAAAATTGAATTAATACTAACTATGCAATATTTAACATTATATATCTAAATATTTAGTAGCATATCTAAATATACTTTCCAACAAACTTATAAACTCCGCTAAAAATTCCAACTATTTAAAAATTTATTTAAACTTAAGAAAATTTTGTTTTAATAAATAAATTCATAAATAGCATAAATAAAAACACATAAATAGATGTTTGAAATTTGCTTAAACTTATGACGTAATGATTATAGTAATAAGTTTGGACAACAGTGATCAAGATCTAAATCCAAGTTAATCCTAATTTGAGAGATTTGTTAGACTCTGCTGACAAAGTTATAAATTTGCTTGCAGTTATTTTTAGATATAATCTAAAGATTAAGATCGAAAACGGATAAATTCTAGATGTTAATGTAAAATATTGCATAATAAGACGGTTACAACAAAAATAAGTTTACAATATATATTGTTTGCATATTTATGAGTTAATGTTTTTTATAAGTTAAAATTTTAACTCAATCTCTGGGTAAATATATAATTATTATCTGTTCAGTATATAATTGCACAAAGTTTTAAAAAGCCGCGCGCGCAACCCGTTTTACCATTGTCGTCGAAGATGTGTTTGATTTGTTCTTTGATTTATTCATTATGATAATTATATTTAAAATATTTATTATTGAAACCCATTTGGTGATGATATTAATCCAAAGACATGTCATAGTTAAATTTTTTGTGCATTTTTATATCTAAATTACAAAATTCAATAAATTTGAGACTATTTAGGACCCCTTAAAACTTTGCAAAAAGTATCGGTAAATCTATATAATAATTAGTCAATGCCAAACAACAGTTTATTCAAAGTTTTTACCAAAATCGAGAAAAAATCTCACAGATTTGACACTAAAATAGACAAAACAAGTCATTAAAACTGCTTTTAAACACAAATATTTAGGTTTGCAATGTTACGTTAACACTTGATCTTAAGCCGACTATTACAAAAATTATTCAAAAATAACAATCAAATAATAAGTTCTTATTTTAACTCGATTTGACCACAATAAATTATGAAAAACGTGACCAGAAATGTCTTTATGTAAATTACATTTATTTTGTATCCAAAACTAAAAATCGCCGAATGAGCCGAAGGCCAAACCTATCAAAAAATTTTAGCTTTTTTGTAAAAGAGATTACCAATAGAGGTCTAAATTACCCAAAATCTTAAAAGTATTCTAATATTTTTGAATTAATATCTATTAAAAAGTTACCCATATGCTTGCACAGATTTTCTGCTGAGGGTCAAACAAAAACTTATGACAATTGGTGGTAAAGTGATTATTACAATTTCTGATAAATAAATTTAATAGTTGATATTGTTTTTTTATCATAAATAAAATTTTGCTTAATTGATTCAAATATTGTTCGAGATATTTTAATTTAAATTTTGTGCAATTATATACTGAACAGATAATAGTTATTTAATTAATAAATAAATGTATTCTTTGCTATTAATATGAGATATCATGACATGGTATGTTATCTAAATTTTCAAGAGGGAGTGTGATACTATCTGGATATCACCCAAGTAAGGGACCTGTCACATAAGGCGCCATGGCGTGTTAAGTCAGAGAATTCGGTATTTACTAATTAGAAAAATATTGCAGTGAAATGCGATTCCAAACGTTCTTTTAAATACTTTATAGTTAATTGGTTTGATTAAAAAGATACAGTAAAACATTCTACCAAAAATGTTAAGTAAAATCTCAATTAAATTTTTGTCTGCTACTTTTTGCCAAAAAATTTTTCATACATCTTATCTATATTTTGATCCTAATTTAAAATTTTAGATGATAAGTGGTGGGGTTTGCCGTTATAAATATTATATAAATAAATAATTATATATTTGTTAACAAACTATCAAATGATGATATTTAACAAAAGTTAGCTTATTATATTTATAAAAGTTGCTATTTAATATATAATAAATAATATAAAAATTGGTGACTAATAATAACTTATTATTAATAAGTAATCAATTAATATGCGATCAAAGTCTTAAAATAAAGAAACAAATTTAATGATTATTTTGGTGTATTTGAAAATATTTTTTAGCATACACCTTTTGTCTATTGCCTATTGATTATCAATAATAACTTTAACTAAATATATACTAAATTTTAGCATTTGCCAAAATCTGTTGGCAATATACAAATAAAAAAATCTAAAACAATTCAATTTCTGCTATATATCACTTTATTTTTCACATAAACATTTTGCAACATTAATGACTTTTACTGTATATTTATTGATAAAATTTGTTAATATATTTTCATCAAACATTAATATAATATTAATTTAATTATTTTTCAAATATATTTATCATTGCGTTCATAATGGGGTTAATATGTAATAATCTGTATAAATAGAAATAAATTTATTTTAACTACAAAACTAATTACTGTACATTCAATATACAGTATCAAATATTCAGTATGTTACTGCTCTAATAGCTTGCAAAAATTCTTTGTGGTTTAATTAAATTCTAATCACAATCACAATGTTCATTTCTCATAACCACTAGATTCTAGAGTCAAATATATTACACAAACTAATCAAACGCTTTAAAATTTAACATTGCTTACTAATTTTAAAAAATAAATAATAAAATTGTAAAGTATAAAAATAAAACATGTTGTGAGCAATGATATCTTTAATTAAATCAATTAATTAAAATTTGAGTTAACCAATAATAATGTAAAATTTTTATAACTTTAAATATAAGTTAATTATAGTGAGACAAGATTTAATTTGTCTTTTCTAGCTAATACAATTCCGCAATCAATGTTTAACAATAACTTGATTTAAACATTATTTATTAAAAATGCCTGATTTGATGTGAATGGGTTTACAGTTACTCAATAATAAATAGGGATAAATTTTTAAAGCAAATTAATTATAAAACTTTTTCAATTTATATTGATTACAAAGTAAACAAGACAAAACAGTATAATATTAATAAATTTTTAATAATAAACTTGGTAAATATTTCTAAATATAAATTTTTAATTCTAACTAAAATAATTAAATTCCATTTGCTAGATTTTCATTTTTTAAAATCTGGATTTTTAAATAAAACATTTTTAATTTTTTAAATTAATCTAAATATTGTTTTTAATTATTTTTATTTAAATTGTAAGAAAAATCCAAAAATATTTTTTAAACACTATTCTTATTTTAAAAAATATTTTAAAATTGTAATTAAAATTCAAATAACCTAATTTTCACAGTGATGAAACTTATTCTATTAGTGTGTTTATTTAACTCATCAGGGCAAATATTAGTAAATAACAGATAACTAGTTAGGAATAATTTTCTCATTTATTAACTTTAATATGTTTTTCATGTCGTAAAAAGGGAAATATTGGCTTAATAATTTGTAATCAATTTTATGGATTATTAATTTAATATGTGTAAATATTTAGCAAGATTTATTTACCAAACAAGTTATTTTATATTTGTTTTTAATGTTAAAATTTTGTTTTATGTTATAATGAGGTAAATTCAAATTCTTAGCAGCTCTGGTCATTAGATATTAAAATAAGACTAAACAGCAAGTTTTTAAAACATTTTCGAGAGTAAGTTTGTTAAAACTCATTTGCTATATCACTTCAATTCTAATTCCCAATATCTAATTACTAATTTCTTCTTTTAATTAACAACCTTATATGTTAGGTTCTACTAATTTGTGAGCAATAAACTCACTTTTTTATATACAGTATATACAGTATACTGTATATTAACATCCTTATATCTTATGCTCTACCATTTTACGGCAAATGCACTTATTTTTCTTTATTAACAACCTTATATGTTAGGTTCTACTAATTTGTGAGCAATAAACTCACTTTTTTTATATACTGTATATTAACATCCTTATATCTCATGCTCTACCATTTTAAGGCAAATGCACTTATTTTTCTTTATTAACAACCTTATATGTCAGGCTCTACAAATTTGAGTTTGATGCACATAATTTTCTTTATTAATAGCCTAATCTCTCATACAATACTATTGTTAATATAGAAGTATATTTTATCTTTGCTGTCAATAGAAAGATATTATTTTTTGTTGTTGTTAATAAAAGAGTCTTTGCTAACATCTAGTTTATTTTTCTTTATTAACTTGTGTTCACGTTTTTTGCCTACTTTTTAAACTCGTAACTTATTTTTACAAAATGTGGAATAGACGTCAAAACAAGACTATACACATATAATGTTATAAAATGTTAATTATATAATTAATTATATATAATGTTAAAACATGTGTTAGTCTAATGTTAAAACATGTGTCGTATGTAGTTTTATAAATTTTATGAAAAAAGTTTTAAATATGGCCGTGTTCTATTAATTTGGTCAATTAAAAAAAATTAAATAAATTTTTAGTGTTTAGAGAAGTTTTAAAATGTTTGTGTTTTATTCATCTGTATAATAAAAAAACAACTTATATGTTTTGAAAAGTTTCAAAACGGCCATGTTCCATTAAATTTTTTTTTACTTAGTTTTTAATGTTTTAAAAAGTTTTAAAATTTTGAAAATTTGATTTAAAAATTAATTCTGTCTGTTATGCTTGTATCTGATCGATGTCTCGTGTGTTTACCAAAGTTGACACATTTTACTTTAAAAATTATTTTATCGTATTTACAGTTAATTACAATATTAATACGTTTTTAACCGTATATTTGGGAAACCCTTAATTAACAGTAATTTTAAGCGAAATTTTAACAAATATACAAAACGACAGATATTTATGTATAAGTTGCAGTTTATTTAATCAAGGTATCTTTTATAGTTTTACTGTTATTGAAAAATTAAAAATTTCCCTATAACTTGCCCACTTTGTATTTCTTCAAAAATGTATTAAGAACATTTTTTTAAACATACCATTTATTAAAAGTAATTTATGAATAGTTATTAAGATTTATCTTAAAAAAGTACAAATAAAATAAATTACTTGAAATAATTGAGAACATTGACCAAATCTTCTCCAATATCATCCATAGATGGATAGGAATAGCTATCCGGAAGGTCGGGCGCATCAAACTCTTGACCGGGCAGTTCGACGTGAACCCAGACGGAACGAGCCTTTAGTTTGGCCATACACGGGTGTTCTACTAGTTTGTGGAACTCGGCGTCTGTTTATAAATACAATGTTTGAAAATTTGAAAATAATTTTAAAAATACTAATTTATATATTTCTTTAATATAATTAATTTTAAATTACTTATTAATAATTTAATTTTAAACTAAACATGCATATTTGGCAATTTAAATTTATTAATTAATCTAAGATTAGCTTACGATTGGTACCCAAATCGTGAACAGTCAGAAATACAGGTGTGGTCAGGGTAATGCCGGCAATGTTACCCTGAACAAATACGTTTAAGGAGCCAGACTTTTCTGTCTTTATTTCATATCGCTAATATTTAAATTATTTTAAATTAAATTTTTTAGTAAAATATAAATAAAAATTGTTGCTTAAAAATAAACTATTTTAATATGAAATAGTCGGGCGAGCTTGGCACTCAAATGATCTATACTACGTAGGCCTGCACAAAACCTAAGAGTTCAATCTGTTTGTTAGTTTTTTTTGCTGTTTGTTTACAAAGACAAAACAAGCTATCTGCAGTGAATCGCAATTTACTTTGCAGATATATTGTTTTTTAATGTTTAATGAACAGTAAATAAAAATAACTTACAATTTAAACATTTAGGTTTTGTGCAGGCCTAATCTATACTTAAAGAAATAAAGTTAATTAATAATGCCATATCAATGTATATTGTATAAACAGCGGTCAAGTTAAAATTTATATATTTGATTAATCAGTAAATTACATTACTTAAGTATCAATACTAATAAATAAGCAGTACTTTACTAATTAATAAAATATATAAATTTTAGCTTGAATGTTAAGTGCACCATATATCAATATGACATTATGTCAAATCTATTTCTCAAAGTAACAGAACAATTAAGCATTAAATCTTATCCGACTTTTTTTAAAATATATTTGAACTCGTTAAATTTTATGTCAAACATTTTTGTGATTGGGTAATATTTTATAAACTTTATGTATTTTGTACTTATTTTGTAATAATTTAATAAAATTTAAATTAATTTTACAAAGTAATTACAATTAAATATTATTTATTTTTTAATTTATCAAGAAATTCTAAAAATTAATGTTTGTTTATATATTTTTTTATGTATTGCTAAAATATTAAGTTTAATAATTAGTATTAATTTTCATTAAAATCAATTAATTAATAAACAATTTAATTATTAAAACAATAAAATCTAAATTTGAACAACATAGAATAAATTTATATTAATTAAGTAGCAGGTCAGTTATTTATTTAATTGTGTTTTTTAAATAATATATAATTTTTTGAACAATTACTCAAATATTGCAATTCATTACAATTGTTGTGCAGTTATAAAATTTTTCCGTTTATTATAATTTCTAAAAATTTATATTCTGTTGCTATAAAAGTGTTAGTTTTATATACAGTAAAAAAAATAACTAATTTCTAATATCAAATAATAATGTAATGGTAATAAAAATTTATTTGTATTAAATGTTAAATATGATGACTTGAAAATAATAATTAACGCATTCATGTCATTGAATAAGAGAATAATAAATATTAATCAAAATTGAAAACACAAACGACATATACATCGCTATTCGAATAAAAAACACATTAAAAGTTTGAAAATAAACTCTTATTGTCTGCAAAAAAACATACAAATATTCTTTATTTAATAAAAATAAAATTTGAATATGCAATTTAAAAAAACATATTTATTAAATTAAAGCAAATATCATACGTTTTAAATCAAATTTTCAAGTTTTATGCTAGTTAATTAATACTTATTAACTTTGCTAGGTAATTAAATTTGGTAGTTAAAATTATATTACCAAGTTAATGATACTAATTTAAAAAGACTTATTTTAAAGCGTAAATCTTGGGAAATAAATGAATAAAAGTTTAAATAAATATTTAATTAAAGTAATTGATAGTATAATTAGAAACAAAAATTGGTTTAAAGAGATAACTACCGTTTCCTCGACGTCGTCGTAGTCGTCGTGATCACTGGCCAGAGGACGGGCAGACATTCTCGATGTGAAGATAAACTATTGATTTGGTAACAGAATTGCAATTTTAGTTCGGAAATCGATTTAAACTAAATATTCAAATAAAGAGTATCGAAAAAAATATAAATTGAAATTATATGCAGAGACAGTCAATATGAGAATCGGACGTAAAGTGAGCGCAAACTAAGTCTTTATGTTCAGAGTTTAGCTAAACTGATGCAAAAGTTCGATCCGATTACAGAATATACAAATTGTTTGAAATGTTATTATATTGAAGACAACTATAAAAAAGTGAAGCCTAAGAGTCGACTGTTTTGCGTGACTTTTCACATGAGTTGCGCATAACTGGGCGTCAGAGCTATTGATTTAATTCTTTTTTTAGTGTTTTGTCTATTTTTTTTCATTTGCAAACATGTCTTTTCGACATTAAATTTCCGATTCATTTAAATCTAATGTCTAATTAATATTCATTTAAGAGAAAATCACACAAACTTCTCACACAATCTATATTCTCGGCAATTAAAGCCAATCTCAATTTTTATGCAACAAATACTCTTGGCAATTCTTCGATCATGTTACTTTCAAACACTAACTACTGTACTGTATTAATTTTAGTATGACAATATTAGTTTTAAACAAATATTTATAAAGTTATTTAAATAAGTTTTATAAATCAATAATTTAAGATATAAGTCTATTGATTTGGAAAAGTTAATTTTAGCAAGATATATTTAGCAAAATATAAATTTTAGATAAAAATAAATAAAATAAAATAATTATGTATTGAAGCTCAAGTGTTATCAAACTAATTCGAAATTCTATAAGTTTACCAATAATTGGTAAGAATACTATTCGTATGGCTTGAAAGCAAGACCCACCCAATGTTAAATTGCTTACTTATTAAGTGATCAAGCATTAATTATTTAATTAGTATTTACTGTAACACTAGTATGACCTAAATTGAAGTAAATTTATTGTTTTTTATTATAAACTTTATGTATGATATTATCAATATTATTCAAAATAATTAAATATATTTGAATAATTATTTAAAACTAAATATGAGCAATATACAATATTACTGAACACAACATTCATAAATAAATATTAAAATAATAAAATTATACAGAAATATCTAAAAAATATTTTAAGCAAAAAATAATTTAGCATAAAATTCATATTAAATTTATTTATATAATAAAACTTAATATAATTATAATAATGTATTAAGAAATTTGATAAAACACTGTTTCAAATAATTTGATAAAATGAAGCTAGATCTAATTAAGAAATACATTAAAAGCGATTATAACGATATAATTTAAAATAACAAAATTTATTCAAAATATACTACAATTATATATAGAAACTATTAACAGGTTCGACAGAAGCACTTGTAGGACAGAAAACCTGAGTTCCAGAGCGCGTACATCGGGTTATAATTATGATTAGATCCAAAATAAAAGTTCATTTGATTCATCAATTGACTTAGCATTGGCTTATTGGGTATACCGCTCAGTAGGTTGTCATCGATCATACGGCAAACGGACGTATTTTCGGCTAAACACTCGATTCCAGACATTTGAGTCTTCAGATCATTTAACATAATTTGGAAAAAATTTAATAAAGATATTAAAAATGAATAGACTCTGCCGGTGGCGCCCAAGCCGTCCAAACCAACCAAACCGGCCAATCCGGACAGGAATCCATTTGCGGGTGACTGACGGCCAACTGCAAGTGGTTTCAGCAATAGTTCGTTTAACAGTTGCGACCAATAGTTAATCAGATCTAAACAAGAAAAATTCGGAGCGGCCAGTGCTGTCTGCACCAGATTACTGTTGCCATTGCTCAGTGCCTGTCCACTGCTGGCCCCCAGCAATTGACTCAATGGATTGATTGTCGCTAAACTGTTTCCAATTAAAACCAAACATATTATTGAAATACAAATCAGTTTAATAGCCATTAGAATTTGATATAGATTTACAATATGTTTGCGAAACAAAAATTAATTCAGAATTTAATTGTTAGAAAACAGTTCCAGAGCTCAGAACAGTATCGACTGGTCTCTGGTCTAACTCTGACGACTGGTGTATTCCATTTCTAATATATTAGCAATCTGAAATTCAAGTATAAAAGATATTTAACATATGACATAAGTTATCAAAATAAACTATCTAGCTAAGCATTTAAGCACTGGTCTCCAACTGTTAAGAGTTCAAAAGTGTTAATTATCTTGTTTTACTGCTTATTAAGAAGTATAAAACAATATATTTGAAAAGACTCGTCTGGTCTATCTCAGGCCTATTCAGTTAGAATGTTTTTGTATGTTTAATAAATAGTAAAAAAGCTAACTAACACTTTTAAACTTTTATAACTGAAGACTGCTCATTTAAGAAACATCCATGTTACTCACTTTAATTTTAATTAAAGTTTAAAATTTTAATCTAGCTGTAAGTAAAATTTATTTTGCTTTATGAGTAGGGCTGGACTTTGAATACTTTTTGAACTCCTTTCTAAAACTTTCCATGTTTGATACAGGTGGCGCTGCGCTTAAAAAATATTTAAAATAACATTGTTGATAATTTTATTTTAGTATTCAAACATGAAAATTTTTAGAAAAAAAAGCCAAAAAGCATTTAACTTTAAACAGTACTTATGGGTTTAGGAATTAAAGTTTTTGTAATTTAAATAATTTATATTGCAAGAACTTTGTCTTACTTTTGCACAAACAAGTGGTTTATTATCTTCTTTGCAGCTTATTTTCAGAATAAAATAAAATTTTCTAAAATAAAAAATCAATAAAATTTGAATGTAATAAAACCTTCCATTGAACGAATGCAATTTTCTGGCCAATTAAAATATGTTTAACTTACTATTTCTAAAACAAATCGCTGAAATTAAGAAAATCCTCTTCACTAATCAGCTGAAAAGTTTATGGCATTCAAAGGGACAAATATTTAATATACAAATAACAAATTACTTCTTTATTTTGGTTATTAACTTAGGTATGAGCAATGAAGGGGCAGTTAAGAGTTTTAGTTGTTTTGCATATTTATTTTCTTATCAATGGATAAAAATTCAATAACAATACAAAACTAATAAGTATTTCTTAATCTCTTAACTGCCCCTTCATTGCTCATCTCTAAGTCAATAACCAAAATAAAGGATTAATTTGTTATTTGTCTACTGAATATTTGTCCCTTTGAATGCCATAAACTTTTCAGCTGATCAGTGAAGAGGATTTTCTTAATTTCAGCGATTTAAACTATTATGATCAAGTTACTGTAGATGTGATTAAACTAATTAATGATATGTTTTTAAGTATTTTTTATTTTCTATACAACTGATAACAAATTTAAAATTACACTAAATTACAATTACGGTAAATAAATTAGCCATAACTACAATTAACAATCGCATTTAACTTAATTATAATTTAATAAATTTGAGAAATATTAATTAAACAAAAATTTATTTCTAATTCAATTTCTATCTTTTTTATCTTTCTGAAATTTAAACATAATTCTATTATTTTACTCCTAGCTATACTGCCTAACTTGGTTTAACTAACCCTGCTTAGAACATTGCAAATATTTTATTTTTGTGTATAATTTTAATAAACAGTTAATACCAGTGAGAGGCAATTAGTAAAGTTCAAAAGTGTTAGTTAGCTCTTTTACTGTTTATTAAACATACAAAAACATGTTATCTGAATAGGCCTGAGATAGGCCTCAGATGTTTTTGCAAATATATTGTTTTGTATTTCTTAATAATTGCCTCTCACTGGTTAATACAATCAATGCTTTTAACTCTGAATAAAAATCTAACTAGCAAGTATTAATAAAGTATATTCAATTTGAAACAGTTGATTTAACAAGATTGTCATCTCTATTAACTTTTGGCAGTCCTTAAACCTCTGAATCTTGACTACTATTAACCATTTTATCAATTCATTTAAAGATAACTTTTATGAATATTGGAATTTAACGAAACTTAAACTGGATTTGAATTAAATTCAGTTAATTAAGCGAAATTTAAATTTGTTACAAAATAAACTCAGTCAAATTTATAAAATTCTAAATTTAACAAAAAAAAACTTTTAAATCAAAAATATTTGTTCTGAAACATTCTAAATGTATATTCATAATTATATTTAGTTCACTTACTAATACACTTAATTGTAATTAAAAACACAATTTTAAAAAAGCAATTCAACTAAAATTAGTCTAAAGTTAATAAAATAAAAGAATTTAATTAAATTACAACAAAAAGTATAAAAGTTTAGGTCAAAACATGTTTCAAAAGTTAATCTTTAAATGAATTGATAAAATGGTTAATAGTAGTGAAGATTCAGACGCTTAAGAACTGCCAAAAGTGAATAGAAATGACAAACTTGTTAAATCAACTAAACAGGTAATTAACTGCAAGTTCAATTTTGAAATACAATAAGTTTATTGCATTTTCTTTAGTAATTCAAATCAATTAGCAATTTATGTTTTTGATAACAAACATATAAATCAAACAAATTACCAAGCTCCATTATGGTGGTGCCAATTAGTTCAACCCAGATTTATACCCGGAATCAAAATATTAATTCTCACAAAAAAATTTCTTTATTCAAAAACAGATCAAGTCAAAATTAATTTTAAAACAATATTTTTGATTAAGTTTTATAATAATTGAACTAAAGGTAAATAGACATAAAAAAATTATATTAAATTCAACTAAATTTTTGATAAACATTGAAAACAATCCGAAAATAGAAAAAAAATGAATGAATTCTAAGAAAATATATTTAGTGATTGTGATTACATTTCTAAAATATATGTCCTTTTTATGTCAAATATATATATATTTATTTATAACTTATTATTATTATATAAATTAAGTAATAATTTAATAATACAGACAATGAGATGAGAAACTAAATGAATTAAATCGATTGTTAATGTTATACATGTTATGAATTTGTATTGTTTTAAATGCAATTATACTAAAAAACAAAACAAATTGTGTTTAACACACAAAAGGCCTTCACCTGAAATACATTTAGTTATCGAAAAATTTTGATTCGATTATAAGTAATACTTGTTATCAGTTTGTGCTCAATATTTAATACAAATTACTTGTTTTGGCTTAATTCTGATCCAATAATCAAATCAATTGTTAGCAACCAATCAACGGACCGGTAAAACTGCAACTAATTGTATAGCTCAGGCCATTCAACACAACCGATCATACCCGAACTACCGGTGCCTTTAAATGTATACCGAGTTTGTACTGAAAGGTAGTCAACATTGAAATGATTTTTGGGTTTATTTAATACTTTTTTAAATGTTTTTTGAATACTTTATATCGAATTTGTATAAACTATTGGTCTTTTGAATATTGATTAGAAATTTGTTTCCAAATACAGTCAACAATGGGTTTAAGACTTCATGACTTCTGTCCATCTCTGAAAACTATCCCTCATTTTTCAATCCCAACTCCAATAGAACTCAATGTAAATTAGACCTCAATTTGTATCCCTCTCTGGGTTTTATCCCTAAATTTTCGGTCCCGACCCCAGCTCTGAAACCCATAGCTGACTGTAATGTCTCTAATCAGTGATCACTCTATATATGAGTAAAGTTCGATTAAAACAAATCTAAAGTTAATTGAATTAATGAAATAAAATCGAAATTATCGAATAAATTGTTGTGATTTCAAAACCCAATTCAATATTTTAAGAGTATTTTATATTAGAGGTAATTATTAAATGCGTTTTTTGATATATTTATATATATAATGAATATTCGTTATAATTAACTTATGAATAGAAATGTTTATAAAATGTCGTCAAATGTAGTCTTAATTAAAAAAGAAATTAAATCAAAACACAATAATGTGTCGAATGATAAAAAAAAACAACTATTCCTTGCATTACATTAGGGAACAGTAGGAAAGCCATCCTTTACTCTGTGAGGCGGCACTGGATGTACGGATATGAGAGTCATCGAAACTGACGGTCCGATTGCTGGTATTCCTGACCGGCTTTTGCTCAGTTCGGGGCGAATGCACTAACCGGAGGGAACGGCGAGTGCCAGGAGTTCGTGGCGTCGACTCCGGCTCCGTTTTTGCCTTTTTAGAGCTACTGGCGCTCGCATTAACTCCAGACTTGCGTTTCGGGGTTTGGTTTGAAGTGGATGTGCTCTTTGATGTCGAAGCGGTTGTGCTTTTCGTCTGTGATTTTGGCGAAACGTTTTTAGCACTTTTGGCCTCTGACTTGACCCGAGGCGTCACTGTCCGCGACGGAGGCTTTCGGGTTGGAGTCCGACTGCGCGACCGCGACCTCGGCCTACCTCTACCCCTACCTGGACCTGAAGGCACGTATGCAACGGATTAGAGTGATTAGGATTAGTGTTTTTGGAGTCATTTAAAAGTTTTTATAAGTCTATCGAAAACTAATAACTGTTTAACAAATACTAACTCTTTGTCGCAGAAGTACTGATGGATTGGTCCAAATGTTTGGTCTGTTTGGGAGTCCTCTTCTGCTTCTTAGACGAAGAATGCTTTAAATCACTCTTCAATTTCTCCAATTCACGCTTTCCGGCCATTGGATCAGTTAATCAGTTTATCAAAGAGACACCAAATGCCAAATCAATCAATTGCTGTCTATTCGGGTGACAAGACTTGAGACTCGAGAGCCAATCAGTCAATGAGTCGATCACTTAATTAGTTCCAAACAACTACTTCTCGATCTACTACTACTACAACCACTGCTACTACTCTTCTTGGGATCCGTTTTGCGTCCGAAACACACTTTCGTTTCAAAAGTTATTATTATAACTCAATTAGAGATCAATTCGGTTTCGATGAATCAATTCTAACCACTTTTTCGAAACAATTAAAAGTTTTTATTTGTATTAAAAATAGATTTTGTTTTTCTCTCACTTTTCAGTGAAAAGCGGGAAAAGAAAATACAATTCAATTCAAATATGGCTTCAAAATGGTGTTCAAAGACCGTTAGCTATTAGACAGTCGTCAGTCTCGCAACACATCAATTACGGCCACATTTAGTGCGGAAGAGGATTACATAAAGAGAGTGCAGAAGAGGGAGAGAGCAGGAGAGGGAGAGCAGGAGAGAGGGAGAGAGAGATGGATTAGTCACTCACATACAGCTAATTTTGATATGCTAAGCTTGCACTTCAAATTATGCCTGTTCAATTATTATAATTAAAATTTAATGCATAGTTTTGGAAAATTTATAACTTAAATAATTTATAATACATTTAAATAAAACATCCAGGAAAAAATTGAATAATAAATCAAGTTATGAATTAACAAGAGAGGTATGCGGCATACTAAAGCCGGACGATAATTTTGACAGAATATGCTCGCTATTGGTTTAGCACTATTTGAGTTAGCTCTGACGTCAGCTGTAGAGCCACTATCAGTGTTAAGCTTATAGCAAGCCTATTCTATCAAGATTTTCGTCCGGCTTTATATGCTATATGCCAAATTAGGTGCCGCTTATATGTTAAATTATTAAACGTACTAGATGAATTAATTGAAGCATTTATTTGAATTTTTTTCTTTCCTCTCATCAGCCAATCAGAAGCGTTGGTATATTTGAAACATTTCCAACTTTTCTCTTTATCTTCAATCAAATTATATAAAATTTTTATTTTTAAATATTCCGAAATTTTTTACTTATGGATTGAATGACATTTTTTTTATTAACTTATTTTTGTATTCTCTCCCCAAACAAGCATTTCTTAAGTACTTTTGTTAAAATAACATTCAATTCGAAACTCAACATGCTGCAGACTATCATATTACTTACATAAAAGATTTTAGCATCTTACAATTATACAATTTTATTTGATGAGATTAGATTTGCCTTGTCTATACTATTAATAATTGTGGTTGCTAAGTATAGAAATGAGAATCTGGCAATCTAAAACAAACAATACAAATTGAATTGCTTAAAAAATGTTTATTGACGATTTTTAATTGTGGATTGCTTAAATTGGAAATTTTTGTTTAGAATCTAGATGATAAAATTTAATAAAGATAATATTCTGCTTGTTAAAACTATTTATTTAGTTTATATATCTTATATTATAGTATATTGCACAAAAACTTGCATCAAATATTATTCTATTTATCTTCAAATATCTTTGTTCCAACTGATCCCACATCAAAACATGTATATATTTTTTAAAAGATTAACTCACGAGCTTTCTTATTAAATGATTTTTGTTCTATTTTAAAATATATTTAAATTAGTTAAACGGTTTTAGTTAGATAATGTCCTTATAAAAATATAATTTTAGTTTAAAAGTCTATATCATATATAATAGTAATAAATCAGCAATAGAAAAAGTGATCAAAATGTCAGATCTATACAAAAGAACAATTTAAACTAATTTTTAAATTACAAAATTCGGTCAAAGGCTTCAAAAAAAGAATTGAAATTGAATCTAAACAAAAATTCAAATAATATGAAAAAATAATTTTTTTTAATCTAAACAAAAATTATCTTAAATATTACTTTAAAAAATCAGAAATTACTTAAAAGTAATAAATAAGTTTGAAAAGTTTGAATAAATGTGAGAAAACTAAAAAATTTGTGTCCCATTTACATCTTATTTTTTGACTTATTTTGCAAATTTTATCAAATCTGTATTAAAGTGTGAATTTTTAAAAATATAAGAACTATTGATTAGTATTTCTTTATTTTTACAAAAATTCAAACATATTTCGATCATTTAAAGTAAATTTCAAAGAAAAATCAATTTGAAATAATTATTTATAAACTTTTCTTTGATGCAATTTTTTATGCAATGTACTGTATATAACTTTTAATCTCATTTTGTAATAATAAATTGACGTCTTTTATTTAACAATTCAATTCAATAGAGGTGGTATAAATAACGTCGAATTTTTATATTTTTAAAACTAATTAAAACAAATTTTTATAACAATTTAATTAAACATTTAGTGTTTGAGTGTTTGTCAATAAACTATTTAATAATTTTATTTACATTAGACTTACATAAGTTAAGCCAAATTTGATAGATCTTATTGACTCAATGTTCAGTTCAACTGATTTTTTTCTCACTTTTTGAAAATTGAATAATTGTGAGTAAAAAATAGCAAACTATTAGTACTATTTATCTATACATTTACTATAGAGTGACGTATAGATTAAGTACTAATTATGTTATAATTAAATAATCGATATATGAATATATAAAGTGAAACAAAAACAAAAAAATTCAAAATATAATTATTTTTATTATTATTTTTTGCATATTTTTGGCGCTAATTGACAAATAGATGAAATAAACAAATAATAAATAATTGTTTTGTTTGTATTTCAATCAATTAATTGGGATTTGAATGAAATATTAGTGTTTGTATTGAATCAATTGATTGCGAGAATTGCGAACCAATGGCCGAAACATTGGGTATTATATCAGTAGTCGAGGCGAACGATAGCGGCGATGAGTCGGCGCCCGTCGGACACACTTTGCCCACATTTGCCATCACTTCGAAGCAGATGACGATTGGCAACACATTAGACGACAATATCCGCATCTATAGCAACGACCAAATTGATGATGAGTTCCGATTTGAGATACTTGTGCTCAACAATCAAAACATTGTTCACTCGAATGAGTTCTTCATCCGATCGCTCACTGGTTTGCAATTGAAGCCATTTTTTGGTTGAATTTTGTGTTTATTTTGTTTTGTTTTTTAAATAAAAGGCAAACCGTTTCGACTCAACGGCGAAGACATTACTGGTTATCGAAAACTTGAGCTCAAGAACAACGATCGGCTCACTGTTGGCCACAAGACTCTGTTGTTCAACAAATGTAAGCCAAGAACCCGACCGTCAGAACCGACCGAATCTTCAGAAACACAAGAAATCAAATCTGAATTAATCAAACCATTGGAACCGGTCTTTGAATCATTAGAATCACAACAACTGGACTCTAAGATATCAACCGAACAGTTGGAAGTGGTTTCTGAACCGACGGAACAGTTGGAAGTGGTTTCTGAACCGACGGAACAGTTGGAAGTGGTTTCTGAACCGACGGAACAGTTGGAAG
>JAQFXP010001058.1:0-21988 GCA_034693685.1 Belba bartosi
TAAATGGCAACCGAAACGTATATATATATGTCCGACATACTGCAAAGGTTGTCTCGAATAATTCAAGCATGATAAGATTAAAATATTTTTAAGAAAATATGCCTAAAATCAAAAATAAATTTGTTTGCTAGTTATTTAAATTTATTATTTATATATCGTGTTTTAATAATTTTGTTTGTTTTATGTATATAAAAATTAAAATAAAATTATGCTATTCAGTTAAATTAGTTAATATTTGTCATTTTTCTTAATAATTAATTTTCATAATATTTTAACTATTAGTTTATTGTGTTATTTATATATAAAAATCTATGGTCTTAAAAAATAATTCACTTAATAATAAACAAAATAGTTTTAATAGTCTAATACAAAGTTTACTCTTATAGAAAAAAACACTTAATAAAATAGAATATGGCATATTGTATTATTGATTAATAAAGTAGGTTAAGCAAATAAAAATTAGAATAGTTTATTTTGCTGCAAAAGATAAAACGGCATTTAACAATTGCAACATTTATAGAATATTCTTGAATATAAAAATCAATTTTTATTTCACAATAAGCATTAAGAAAGCGTAACAATACGTAAACTTAAACAAGCTATTGCTTAACAACCGACAAAATTAATGGAAAAATGCATAAAATTATTTTTACAAAAATAATGGCATTTATAACAATAAAGAAGCTTCTCTAACAGGAAATATAATTTAATTAAGAAAAAAATGTCTATCATATGATTGTGGCCATAAAGTGGTAAACAAGATAAAATATAACAACATAAATCATATGATAATTAGCAATGAGTATTTTTCCAACATTTATATATATATATATTTGTACAAAAAAATATTTGACTTTATTATCGTCATAACAAATGTGAAGGTTATTTTCCATTGATTCAACAGATAGACTCATATATACAGTTCGCAAAACACATAGCAATAGAGACGTACGCAGTGTCTGCGTTATAACGGCTATACCTGATATCACTGTACAGTAGAAGCTGTAAACAGTGCTATCAGTGCAGTCATGAGCTGAACGCAATACACGTATGTTATATATTGTGCGAATAAAATTACAATTTTTATTTCAACGCAAAAACCTCTAACATTCAAACTAGTGTGTGCAAAACAAACATGTTTGTATTTAATCAACGACACAAGCCTTATGGGCGATTATATAAACGTTTTGAACATTGAGTTGCAATTAAAAGTCAAACTACAGTTTGTGTATAAAAATTGAGTTAATTTTTTCGCTTAAATAGAGTATTTTTTTTCTTGTTGATAAAATCTGTATTAATTTTTTTTAATTGTTTCATAATAGTGCAACAGGGTGATTTTTATATTATTAGTTTCTACCTGTTGTAAGCTTATTTGCCGGTTGTCAAAATTTTTTTTATTTAGTGAGCTTGCTATATTAATATGGTTTGCAAGACAATTAACTACGAGCCACAGGCGCTCAATGGAATGTCCAAATGTGTTGTGCGGACTGAGCGCAGAATCAGTGGAAAAGTACTAAATGAAAGACAAATGGATTTTCTCAGACATAAGCCCTATCTCTACAACTGCTACGTTAGCTCTATTCTGGAGACTATGTTCTTGCAGAAGTTTGTACAAAATAATTTTATTAATCAATATAATTAATTTTTTTTGCACATTTAGTATTATCCTGAAAGTATGTAATGTATATATATTTTTAAAATTTAACACATTGCAATTTGTACACGTAAGATTTTTCTAAATGATGCAATTTTATATTTAATAATTTTTTGCAGTAATGGTCTTAAAAATGAAATTATTTTTTTAAAATTTAATTTATTTATTTATATAAATTTTTTATTACCATAATAGGGTAAAAATTTTGTTTGTTTATAAATTTTAATATTTATTTAAAATTATTGAAGGTTAATTAACAATCATTAGTTATTTTGGTCATTAAAAAATTATTAAGGGTATTTTTATCTAATATTTAAATAATAAGTAAAATTTAAACTGATAGCCAAAATTACATGTATATGAATTTTATTTGTTAGGAAAAAATTTCTATCAACTTACTATCGTTGTCTCTCTCATAACGTTGCATGAAATAGAATATATGTGAATTTAACAAAATTTTGTTTTTTGAAAATATACTGCAACTTTATTCTAATAGAGTTGCACCCCTTCTGTAAAATCCACATATACAGTCCATCCCACTTATAACGAACTCGCTTATAACAAATAACCGCATACAACGAATAATAGTTATGGTACAAAATATAAATATATATTAAATTATAATCGTATATAACGAAATCCAGTTATAACAAACGGATTTAGCAGAACCGAGCTGTTCGTTATAAGCGGGTTGGACTGTATATCTTAAGTTGAATTGAGTCTCTTATTTTAAAACTTCGGTTAAATTATTTATCGTTTGTTTTTGTGAAAACAGAAAATAAATTGATTTAAACAAACAGAAAAAGACTTAATTTAGAATTTTTTATAGTTTTTTATAAATTAAATAAATTTTCAACTTATGTTTCTAAAACATACGCAACTCTATTCGAATATATTTGCACCCCTCTCTTAAATTCAGATATTATTGCATGCAACTTTATGAGAGAGAAAATGGTAGTTAGAGTTATTTAATTATTGAAAAATTTTAAGTCATTTTTAAAATTAAATTTTTTGTAGAAAATATTTATATTAAATAAAAAATATTATACCCAGTTGTGTTTATTAAATTATTAATTAAAATTAATATTTAAATTTTGCATTGAAATAATTTTATCCAAAGGTTTTGGTTTTTTATTTCTCGTTACGTTCCTTCAAAAATAGCACCTTGTACAATTACATGTGTTGGCTTGCTAATCAATGTAATCACAAGTGCATTACTTTTATATTATTCACCCGATGCCAAACAAACTGTAAGTGATTGCATACTTAAAATTAAAACTTTTTATCACAAATATAAATAAATTTTTATTAATTTAATTAAAAGTGAGTTGTACAAATTATTTAATAATAAATAGTTAGAAGATAATATTTTGCATATTAAAATTAACGTGATACTCAATTAAATTCAAATTATTTATTTGCTCTAGTAGCCATATTTTATTTAATAATTTATTTTATTTTACAATTTTCTAGATTAACAAAAAAATTTTTTTTTATCAAGTTTAAAACATTTTTAATTTATAAAAAACATTTTGAAATTTATTTAAAATGGCTTATCCTTTAAACCAAAAGTTATTTATATTTTTTAACTATATATAAAATAAAAAATATTTTGCTATTATTACAGTCAAAAAAATTAATGAAAAATTAATTAAAAAATAAAAACATCAAAATATTATCAAACATCATTGAACTTTTCTAAAAGCTATTTTTTAATTAAAATTATTTTAAAAAATATATCTAGGTGCCAAATTGGTTATTTCTGGTCTGTGCGATCGGTCTATTTGTGTACCAACTATTCGATGCACTCGACGGCAAGCAAGCGGTCAAATTTCAAGACACGCCCATTGAAGAGGTGTACGATCACGGATGTGATGCTGTGTCCGCCCTCTTTGTCACACTGTCCGTAGCCATAGCAACCCGTTTGGGTTACTACCCACTCATGCAATTCATATTCTTTTTGGTGCCATTAGTCGCTTTCTATATGACACATTACACCTGTCATATTACCCATGTCATGGTATTTGGCAAGTACGTATATATTTTAAATTACTTTTATAAAATTTTACTTGTTTGCTTATTTATAAAATTAAATATATACAGTAATATTTAAAATTTTTGTAATTATATAATTTCCAGGATAACTATTTATTATTAAATATTAATATATGAATTTAAATTTGAATAATAAATACAGTTTAAATTTTAGTTGATTAAATTTTTTAATATATATATTTTTTAAAATTATGTTTAACAAACAAAATTAAAGGTTTAGTTGTACAGTAATTGTTTGCAAAATGATAAATTAGATATATAACTATTTTTGAAAAAAAATTAAAATTAACAAATTTTAAATACAATTAAATAGAAATTTATTATTTTAACAAAAATTTTATATAAAAATATGTCTTATCTTATAAATTTACATTAAGATTTAACTGCGAAATATACAATAATCCTAAATTCTTATATTTGATGCAACTTAACAAATATATTTGATTATATTATATTTATGGCTTTTAAATTCAACTTAAAATAAATAAACTTGTTGACACCTAATTGATTGCCGATAATCTTTACCAACTTTGTAACTGCTGGGCTAAAAGATATATTTCTTATTGTATGATTTTGAGTCATTTTGTGTTCCGAAACCAGCATGAAAATGTAAAATTTTTTGTTAATGAAAAAAGCAGGTTGCTTTCAATTAGGTTTTAATCAGGTTTAATTAAAGATAATTTAAGCTATTATTATTAAAATTGCAGTTAGTGGTCACTCACTATTGTAAATTTATAAGATATATTTTATTTTTATCTAAATTTGATCTAAAATCTGTGTTTGAAATTTAAATAATTTATATATATTTTTAAAAATCTCCCTGCCTCCAACACCTAGATTGGACGTAATTGAAGGACAGTGGGTAATGATTACAATCCATATCTTAACCAATATATTTGGTCAGCAAATATGGGCCACAAGTCTAGTCTATGGCATAACAGTCACACAAATTCTATTCGTGTTTACAGTCTTTGCATTAATGACTTCCATAACAAATAACATATTACTTATATCCGGCGCCGACTCTCCAATGGATAAATACATTCGCATTCCTCGTAAAACCGATAAAACTAAATGGAATCCAATTTATTCGCTAATAATAATCATTATATTTGCAATTATTGGTTACCAAACGAATGTTTTCAAGACGAATACAATTTTATTCACATTTGTTTTCGGATTGGCTTTCGCTAAAATCTCGTTTAAACTACAGGTTAGTTATTATTCTAAACTAGTACAAATTAAATATCTAAATATACAAATAGCAAAAATTGATTAATAACATGTGTAAAATATTTTGTTATAATTGCATTGGTACACTCACAAAAGGTCAAACAGTACTAAAACATTATCTTTTTAATTAGTTATTTAAAGTATTTTTTAATTGATGTTGTCTAGCTAGATCAATCAGTCAACTGTTTTTTTAATCAATAAGTTTAATATTAAATTATATTAATACAGTGTAGGTAGGTAAATCAATAAAAGATTATTAATAAACTACACTGCCACATTAATAAAATGACTGAATAATAGCTATATTTTTTTAAAAATAAATTTATTTAGTTTGTATATTTTAATAATTTATATAAAACACATCAGGAATGTTCTATAATTTTTTTGGAAAACAAAATAATATTGATTATGTTATTATTATAATAATATAATTTATAGAAAATACTTTAACAAAATATAAATATTATAATATAGAGTTTTATACATTATTGATGATCTCAAATAAAAAATATGTTCATAATTTACCTTGAGATTATTTAGGTTTGATTTTATATTTTTATCAAAATTATCCTCAATAAAATAACCTGAAACAAAGTATTTTCAAAATTATATTTAAATATAAATTTAAACATGAATAAATATTTAAATTTAAAAATTAATTTTTTAAATTAATAAAAAATTTTATTAAATATACTTTATTTTTATACTTATTAGATAATGAATGTGACACATGAAAATATGCCAAAACTGGACACAAGTATAGTCGGCCCGATAGCACTGGCATTAAACGTCTATTTGGAAGTCGTGTCAACTCAAAGCGCACTCGTTCTAACCCTTTGTTACGCTCTGACCGATCATTTCGTGTATTTCATTCAAACGAGTATTGATATGAAAAAGGCTTTAGATTTAAACATATTTAGCCTTAAATACCCGATCGGACACAAAAAATGCAGAAATAAAAATTATGGCTTTAATCTGAATGGAACTGAAAATGCACAGGCTATTAAAAACATTAATAAATATAGTCAGCTCATGCATTCTGTTTATTGTACCTAGATGCTACATTGATATTTATATTTTTAATAATAAAGTTAAATTTATTAATTGTTGAAATATTTGATTTTAAAATTATATTTATATTTCTATTGATTATTCAAGAACTTTAAAATAATAAAAATATAAATTTAATATATTTATTATTATTATTTATTTATAAATAAACATGTTATTTTTTTAAATTTAATATTTTAAAGACAATATAATTAAAAATTTATACAAGGATTTTAGTACATTAATAATAATAATACATAAATAACTAATTTTTTTAAATAATTAAAAAAATAAGTTGAAATGATTTGAAAAATATTCAAAAAAATATGCTAGTTAGTAGTTTAAAATTTTGTTTAGTTATGTAGTTTTTATTGTTTTTATAATAAAAAATGATGTCTAATATGAAATAATATGTCATTAAAAAATTATTTATAAAAATTAATGTTTGAGCAAAATTTATATTTTTATATTTAAATCAGAAAATTCTATAGTCGGCGGATTCGAACAAAATTAATTTAAAATATTTTAAAAATTTGCCATAAACTTAAAGAGTTTTAAGAAATAGTTTATAAAAGTTTGAACATCTCAAAACTAAACTTTTTACTAAACGGGTTTAAACTAAATTTAGTTATTTTATTTGAATTTAAATTGAATTAAACATCAATTTTGGATAAAATTTTCAATTTTACCTCAAAAACTCAAAAATGTTTCTGGCAATATTGACGATTTGCAAATTGTAAAAGATGAAAATTTTTATACGTCAGATACTAAAACCAAATGGATTTTTGATTTATTCTCTTTAATGATTTATTTATTTCAAAATTATAATAGCTATAAAAAATAATTAAAAATATTTTACAGTAAATTAAAAAATATTATAAATTACGTTAATTTAAATGAGAAACAGTTTTATAAACAAATAACTTATAACTAGAAATGACGTTTTAAATGTAAAAATGTTCTAGTTTTTTAGTCAATTAGAAAGATAAAAATTTTGAACCACAACAAATTCTATTTGTTTTTACAGTTTATTATAATATTGTTTATTGACTTATAAAAACCAAATGTGAATTAAATTTTGTTTTTTAATTAAACAAAAAATATATTTATATATTAAAGAAAATTTGTTTAAGTGACAAAATCAACGAAAAATAGCATTTTTTGATTTTTGCTGCCTTTGAGCTCTACTAAAAACCGAATATTCAATCCTGCGGTCGGGTGTATAACACTACGCAATTACACTACTGAAGACATAGGTCTAGACTTTACAGGGAGTATACCAGTGAGGCCAACTTTAGAAAACTTTTGCCCTGGACAAACACATAATTACCTTTTTATTTTTAAAATGCAAAGAGGGGACCCTTACGTATTTTTTAATATTTAATAATTTGTAAATTTTTAAACTGGACAATCCAGCCCAAACCTGGTCGGTTGGCCACCCTGGAGTATACGTTTTGCGTCCGATCGGGCAAGCTTTAAAATTATTATATACAGTAGCTATAGCACTATTAGTACTAAAGTATATGTTAATAGAATTAGAGAGCAATTTAGATATGTATTCAATACTTCATTAAAAGCTTTAAAATGAAAACATTTTTGCATTTCTATTCATATACTGTATTGATATTAAAAGCAAGTAATAGAATCTTTTAAAATAAACTGTTCGGGGGTCTATTACTGGAGGTTACAAGTAGACAAAAAGGCCTAGTTCTTATTTTTAAAAAATTATTCAAATTTTTAAGTAATAGAAAATAAATATAACTTATTCTGCGGAATATTTTAAAAAGGGCACCGCCTAATTTTGTCAAGTTGATTTGGTCATTAAAAATACTTAAAATATAGATTATATTTACGAAAATTATCTGCGGAAAGTAAAAGATAAAAATTTTATATTAAAAATATAAATAAATTTTCAAACTGTAAATAATAAAATAACAAACCTTACATTTAATAGCTTTAAAAGCATATTGAAATAAATGATATCACACATAAAACTAATTAATAATAATAATTATGAATCAAAAAAATTATGTGGGTATATCCTTAATCCAACTATTACTACTACAATTGTTTTGCAGTATTTTTTATAAATTTTTATTTAAACATTATAGTTTAAATAATATTTAATTTTTATTTACAGTATAATAATAATTTAATAAATTTATATTATACATAAAATAGATAATTAAATACATATATTTTTAATCCATTAAATGTAGTCAATTTATATTCTATTTGTAAAACCAAAATAACTTGTAAAAAAATTGATTAATTTTAAAATAATTTTATTTTTAAATCATTAAATTTTATTATATCCTTAAGTATTCAAAGATTAGTATAATTACATTAATCGATTCCTTCAGTTTTATATGATAAAAAATATTAAACTAAAATTCTAAGGTTTTAAATTTGCTTACTAAAAATTTTATCTGTTTTATTATTACATTCGCTGTTACATTAATTCATTTAATGCAATAAAAATATTTAAATAATTTGCAATAAATATAACGTAATATTAAATAAAAATATATTTAATTCTAAAATTGTTTATAGCATTATTAATTAATTAAAAATTATGCTACCAACTTTTTGTGTAATATTTTTGCATTTTATAAAATTTTCATATGAATTTTATTTATTAATTAATATTAAATTTCATTAAGTTAAATTAATTCAAAATAAAATTTTCATATATATTTTAAATAAAATATTTTAATTACATAAATATAATTAGGATTTTACTTTCTATTAACATTATTAAAATATACTTTTTAGTTTCACTATCTAAATTGTATTTTAAAATTTTAATTAAAGTTGATTTATTTGTAAGCAAGCTGCTATATATAATAAAGTAGTAAGCAAGCTGCTATATATAATAAAGTAGTAAGCAAGCTGCTATATATAATAAAGTAATTGTATTTTCCAATTAAAAAATGATTATTTTTTTAAAATTTGAGCTTTATTTATCAATATGTATTTAAATAAAATATATTTAAAACTATAATAAATTAATTAAATTAAATATTTTATTTCTATTTTTAATTTTTAAAGTTTTAAATAAAATTAAACTATAGAACAAGTTATTTGAATATACTTGCACAATTACAATAAACATTGTATGAGAGGAGTATTATTTTTCCATAAGTCTATATATTGTTATTGTATCAACTTCAATTAAATATATAGTAATTATTTCATTTACAAATTATTCAAATATTGATTATAATAACTATATTAAAAACTGTAAATTTAATATAAAATTTTAAAATATATTTGCAAAATTTGAATTTTTTTTAATATGGTAAAAGTGGGCTTTCATTTTTCTATAAATTTAATTTTTTAATTATATTTATTAGCCGTTTTATACAAAACTTACTATTAAAGATTATTTTTAATAATTTAAATTTTAAAGTTTATTTATGAACATTTCAAAAATTGACTTATGCGCCGTTTTTAATCGACCAGTTTTAACTGAAACAATATTACAAACATAATTATAAAATATTTGATACATAGTTTAAAGAAAAGCTTTGCATTTGTTTAAAATTATAATTATTTTGAAAGAAAAACAAAGATTACACTAATTAAACTAATATTTGAAAAAATGTTTAAACTGTTATTATATACTCTTGTCTTTAAGTTTCTGGACAAAATTTTAATCTTTATTACTTGAAAACATTTCCATTAATTTTAATAAAATTTATTGTATAATAAATATAGTATCTACTTTATTAATTACCAATTTAAAATTGTTTTATAATTTTATTATCATTAAATTGTAAATGTTTTGTTTTATTAATTTTACATCAAAATTCAAAACTAATTATCGATTCTGAGTACAAATTATTATCAAAAAATTGTCAGTTAACAAATCTAGCAAAAATGTATATTATTAGATCTTAGTGATAAACGTGCGCGAGTAGTTCAAAGTTTGTCCAGAAACTTAAAAACCAGAGTTTAAAAACAAAAAAACGATTTACAATAATTAACAAAATATATTATCTTTATGTAAATATTGATTTGTCGATAAACAAATAAGGAAAAATGTAAAAAAATATTATAGTTAAACTTTGTTTTAAAACTAATAAAAATATACACATTAATCCAATTTGCAAAATTTAAGATAATAATTAATATTTCTTAATTAATATATAACTGTTATTTGCAAGCACTCTAGCAATTTAAATTTACGTATAAAATTATTTGCTATTTTATAATATAATATTGAATATATTATTTTAAATTATTTTTATAAATTGAATTTAACCTAGGTAGGCTACAAAGTTTTCAATTACGAATATAACTTAATTTTTATTTGTTAATTTATCTATGTTGCAAAGCAATATTAAACAATTTGCCTTAAAATCAAGAAAATTGTCGTTTTTTAGTTGTAATTAATTATATAAATAAATTAAATATTATTTAATATTTAACGGAAAAACTAAACAAATATAAAAGGTATATGAATAGCATTACAAAAATGGAATAAATAGTTTAATTGTCAATAATAAAATTGTAATATACGTTTCAAAAATAAAGATTTAGTAGAGTTTGACCAGTTGAGTTAATCGTCGACTGAATTATATGCATAAATAATGGCTCGTATAAATTTCAACACTAAAAATTAAAACTTATTTTTCAGTTCTCCTTAAAATGTTTGAACAAGAATTGGTTAAATATAGTAATAATTTCAAACTTATTATTAAAACACTGTATTCGCAGTAAAATTTCAATTAAAAAATAAAAATAATTTTGGATGAATTGTAAAAAATATTAGATTTGTATATAATGAAGGACTTATAAATGCATGAGAATTGTGAAAACAGTTGCAATTTCATCAATAAATAATTTTAGATTTAAATCCTTTAAAACAACAAGCTTAAGTTGTAACAGATTAGATAGCTAATATTTAATAAATTATCAGCTCAATTTTTTTTAATATAGATATTTGTTTTTACTTAAATGTAATCGTATAGTGAGTTTTTAATTTTTTTTTATAAAAAATTTAATTTCTATATTATTTACATGAAAATATTATTATAATTTTAAAAAAATTATTTGCAATAAAATATTTGTGATTTATATGTTTTAATTAACTAATATATTTTGTGTAACAGATATTAATGGCTAATTAAATTTTATTGGCTTTAATTCGGCCAAATATTATTTTAAAAATTTAACAATTTAATTATTTTAAATCATTTATTTTATTGACAGTTTATATTTTACAAATTTTAATTGACTTTTTGGTTACGAATAAATATAGTTAATTTGAAAACACTATAGTTAAAAATTTTATAAAACATTATCAAGAATAAGTATAAATAATATTATTAAAATCACCCTTGTATGCGAGAAATGTTGTAACACGTTTTATCTGAAGTTAATTTGGATTTAATTAATCAATTATACTATTGTGATTTATAATTTAATCCAACATGTTTTTGATTATATTTAATATTTTTGATATAATTACCATTGAGAATGCGGCCGATTGTTAAAATTTATAAATATTAAAATAAAATAAATGAGCTAAAAATATTCAAATTTAATTTTCTTATTTTTTATTTTTGACTAAATATTTTTAATAAATCTATTAACAACCAATTATTTAATTTTTAAAAAATAAACTTTAACATTAAATAATTTAAATTAATTAAAATAAATTATGGCAATAACTAATCAATAATTAAAATTGTTCACTATTATTTAATTTGATTTAAATTCACAAATTATAGTTATAACTAATAATTTTTAAAATGGCAACAATTTGAAATTTAGTATAAACCAAACTAGATAAATTTAAAGTATTTTGTTGATTATTCGCTTATCACTATTCAAAATACAAAACAATTATTGTAAAATTTTAAAATTTTTGGCCTTTGTTTAGCCAAAATTTTTTATAAAAGTTTTAATATAAAATTTATTAAATTAAAATTTTATATTTACAGTTTATAACTTACTCATAATAATTTAATATTTTGATAATGACATATAAAATTAAATTGTTTTAATAAAAATTATTGTCAAAATAATATAATTAATATTTTATAAATAAATATATTTAAAAAAATTTATTGTTAAAATTTATTTAAAATTTGTCTCTCGTTTACAGTCTTTACAGAAAATTTTTAATATGCAGTTATTTTCAATAGAGATTTTTCAAACAAATAAATATTTTATAAACACAATTGGTAAGTAAATAATATTTTAATTGATATGCATTAATATTAACAAATTTTTTTAACAATATATAAAATATTATATAAAAATTATTAATTTAAAACTAAATAAATTTAGGTCCTAGCAGTTTTCCATATTTAAAAAATAGTTAACAAATTTTACATTAATTTTTATTATATTTTTGTTACAGATTAAAATTATTTTTAAAATATTACATATTATAAATAATATAAATTAATTAAATATTTATAATTAAAATTTGTTCATTTAGAAATAATAAATAAAAATTGTTGAATAGATATTAAAATTCCAAGTTAAATAATTTTAAAATAAAATTATCATATATTTTTAAAATAAAAAATTTTAATTACATAAATATAATTGTGATTTTAATTTCTATCAACATTATTAAAATATACTTGCTTGTTTGATTATCTAAGTTATATTTAAAAATTTAAATTAAATTTGATTTATATGTAAGCTGCTATATATATTAATGGTGTTTAAACTAAAGTTTGATATAAAACATATGAAAAGTTATAAAATTATACTTATATACAAAAAAGTTTATAAATTATAATTATCTAAACTATCAACCTTATAACTTTATATTTATTATAAACTCTTTACACAAACCAAATTTTATTGCTTTAATTTAATATTTAGTAAAAATTATAAACTTTTTAAATATCTAAATTATGTTTTATTATAAATAAAACTTTAACAAAAATTAAAATAAATAATATTTATAAAACATTTAAAAACAAAACTTTAAATAATTTATTTTTTTTGCATAAGTTAATAATATCAATATTAAACCGTATAAATAATTAAAGTATTAATCTATTGATTGTAAGCTATATATATATGAAATAAACTATAATAATCTTGTGACGGGCGTTTGGGAGGCGTCACGTAATTAGACGTCGACTGTGCGTTCGCTACTGTCGGTGATAGCGCTGGCGGTATCGGTGCGATACAAATGGTGCGAATGTGTATTCGAGTGAATGCGAATCAGTTGTGATTCGAGTTGAATAGCGTTATCGGTTGAGTGAATGCGAGACCAGATGTCTTGTGTTTAGTTGAGTTGTAGAGATATGTGCTCCGAGTTGTGTGTCCTGTGCGGAGTTGTAGCCCAAATGGAGATGAGTTGTAATGCAGTTGTTAAGCCAAATCGTATAACCGGTGCGAAGGAGTAGTGCAACTGGCGATGAGTTGTCGGTAATGTGTGTCGCGTCTGATCCAGTGATTAGTTTGTAAATAGTTTGCCATCGATTGCGCGGCGAGAATGCAATCAGTAATGGCTGATTAGTTGAGGCGCGCGCGAAGAGTCAACAATTGAATCACAAAAGCAGTTAAATAACTAAATAATTAATGATCACTGAATTAGGCGAAACATTACAATGGATGAGCGGTTGAGCGCTAACAGTGCTTAACAACGACTGTATGTGAGCGTCGAGACTGGGCTTTGACTGAGAGACAACTGAAGAGACTGGGCTCTGATAGACAATTGTTATGGTCTATGACATAGAGACAACTAAATGTATAATTGAAATACATTTGAGTTATACTGTATTACAGTACAGAGTCATATGCGCGAACTGAAGAAGTACAGTTTAAGGATCTGACTAGCGCTATGAGTTGCAATAAGCAAGTACAGTTTATAGATATGAGTGAGCGCTGACTATAAAATACAGTATATTGAAAATAAAATTTAAATTTATTTTGAGATGAGTTCAGCTTCGCCTCACTCTTATTAAAATTATAAATATAATTTGTGTTGTTTGTCAAATCATTTTGGTATATATGATCTAGCATTAACTGTATATTTAAATTGTGTAAAAAAAATTTTAAATAGTGCCCAAGATAAAATCAAACTATTTTTAATAATATATTTACTTAATTTTATATGTGGTAAATAAATTTCAACTTATTATCTGGTGGGTGATGGAGTTTAAATTAATTTTTGAAAATTTAGATTTTACTATTTTTTTTTATTGAAGTTGAATTTTATTAAATTGATAACTCGAAAACTATTTCGAATAAAAAAATTTTGAAAAATTATTTTGTGTAGAATGACTCAATGAGTTAAAAGATAAACAATTCAAATTAATTTTCCAAAAATTTTAAAACTCCAAATGGTCCTTTAAAGATACTTGCAAGATTACAAAAAACAATGTATGATCAGAGAAGTATTTTTTACATAAGTTTACATATTGTTTTTGTATAAATTTAAATTAAATGTATAATAATTATTTTATATACAACATATTTAAAAGTTGATTATAATAACTGTATTAAAAACTGTAAATTTAATATAATATTTTAAAATTTATTTGCAAAATTTAATTTTTTCTATAATATGGTAAAATCAACGTGGTACGATTTATCTATAAATTTAATTTTTAAAATATATTTATTATCTGTTTTATACAAAACTTATTATTACAGATTATTTTCAAAACTTTTGTTATTAAAGTTTATATATAAACATTTTAACAATTGACTTAAATTACCAGGTTTAAATAAAACAATATTACAAACATAATCATTTGTTGTTTTATGCATAGGATAAAGAAAAGCTTTGCATTTGTTTATATACTATAAAAACGTTAAAGAAAAACAAGGATTACACTAAATAATTAAATATTTGTAAAAATTTCTAAACTGTTATTATAAATATAATTTATATTAAAATTTAATGCAAAATATTAATTAATTGCACCAACAAATAAATTTAACTTTAAAGCTGTTAAAAAAACAATTCAAAGTTTTAACTTATAACAGTTTAGATAATGGATATTTAATAAATTAATGAAAAATTTTATTTTATTTATATTGGGTTTTATTTAAAAATAATTATATTTTTTGTTTAAATTTTTTCAATTTAAAAATTTTTATAATGTAAAAAAATTATTTACAATAAAATATTTATGATTGGTAAAATATCAATAGTTACTGTATTTTATTTGTTTTAATTAACTTTTATAATTTGTGTAACAAATTTGTTAAAAATTATGAATTCTTATGGCATCCTTTAATCCAAAAGTTATTTTAAAATTTTAATCATTAAATTATTTAAAATTATTTATTTTTTTAACAGTTTATATTTTAAAAATTTTAATTTATTATTTTGATAAAAATATATACTAAGTTTTTTCAAAATAGGGTTTATTTTGAAAACATTATAAATAAAATTTAAATAAAACATTATCAAGAATAAGTGTTAACAAAATAATTAAAATTAACTAGATATTTTAATTTGAGAAATTTGATAAATAAGTTAAAATTAAAAATTACATTGCAAACTTTACGTTTTTTAAATTTAATATAAAAATACAATTTAATTATTTTTGTTTTTGATTAATTACGTGTTAAATAAATTTAAAAGATTAATTTATTAATCAAATAGTAAAAATGCATTTGCTTGAAAGTGTTTCGTAAGACAAAGTTGTCATTAATTTATGTTATTTTCAATTAGTCAAAAAAAAAATTTCTTCGTATTTGTATATATCGTACGCTTTGACTGCTATTATTCAATTAGTTTTTGCGCTTTTTCTTTTGTTAGAAAATAATAATAGTTAAAATTGTAATTATTTAAACATACAATCAATTATCTAATTTTTATTAAAATTTTAAAAATATTTAATTTAAATTATGATTAAAAATAATAGCAACAATTATTAAAAAGTAAAAAATGATAAAATAAAATTATATACTGTAAGTTAATTTGGTTTTAATTAATAAATTATATGTTTGATTAATAAATTTTGAAATTTGTATTAATTTGTAAATTATACTAACGTGAATTCTAATTTGATTAAATATTTTTTAATTAGATTTAATATTTTTGATATTTTTAGAATAAGGCCAGTATTTTTGCTACTCTACCAGTAGAGATGTAACGTTTGTGGCATAAACCAAATAGCCCGGTGCCATTGTGTTTTTAATGCTTTAAACCTCTTATGCTCAACTCAAATTAAAAAAACTAAGATTTTTATTATAATTTGTGTACAATTTTTACTACAAAAATATTCTTAATAAGATTTGTAAATAAATAAACCACGATAATTAATAAATTAAAAACAAAAAACAAAAACATTGTTACTCTTATTTGACTCTATTTATTAATACTGTAATAAAATATTTTATTTTAAAAATTAATATCTTGCTTTTGTCTTTATCATCTTATTAACAATTTTTAATTCTCATATTTTCTTCGTTAGTGAGAGAAGAAAATAACATGTCTATACGTTTAGTACTTATAGAGGCTTTACAGCTGATGTCAGAGCTTACTCAGATAGTGCTAAACGTATAGAATACATTGTGTGTTTGTTTGTTTATATAAACAAATTTTATCTTCAATTAATTGTAACATTATTTGAGATTGTTTTCTATTATGAAGTTTATGTTCTGAATGTTTAACTCGTGACTATAAACTTATTATAGAAAACGTAAGCAATAATTAACTCTAGAATGTCAGAGTAGGGCATAAGGCTGTAAACGTTCAACATTTTGTTGCTCATTGTCAGTTAATTGTATAAATGTTTTCATACGAGACATCTTATAGTAACCAATAGTTTTAAAGTTAAATACCACCAAATTTCGCCAAAGCGGCTCCGACTACCATTGGGAGGGTTCAGTAGGGCCTTGCGCCAATCTGTGCGCATTAATTCACACTTTGTTTATTAATTATTATTTATAATTACACAATTGGTTGGCTTTGTGTTTGTATATATCGTACGCATAAAATCCTATTTGCTAAAATTTGGTTGCGCTCTGTTTTTTTAAATTTCCTAGAGCTTAACAATAATTAAATTTGCTATTATTTTCAATAACTCTTTTAACAAACAAATATTTGATTTATATAAAATATTTAAAAAATTAATGCTATATTATTTTTACTAAATAAATTTATTTATTTAAATGGAATGGTAGTGAATTTTTCAAATATTTTAAATAAAAAAATTTAATTTTTATGTTGAATACATTAAAAAAATTATTATAAAATAGAAAAACACTATTTACAATAAAATATTTGTGATTGATAAAATATCAATATATATTTTAATTAACTTATATATTTATTTTTAACAATATTTGTAATATTTATGAAAATTATTTTAGTTTCAATTAAACTAAATTTTATTTTAAAAATTAAATTAATAAATTATTTTAAATTTATTATTTTATTGACAGTTTATATTTTACAAATTTTACTTTATTATTTTGTTACAAATATATTTAATTAATTTTTTCAATATAGGCTTATTTTGAAAACATTATAATTAAAATTATATAAAATATCATCAAGAAAAAATATTAATAAAATAAATTAAATTAAAAATAAAAACTATATTGCAAAATTTAAATTTTTCAAATTTAATATGAAAATTCAATTTAATAATTTTTTTTGATTAATTACTTTTCATATAAATTTACAAAATTAATTTAGTTATTTAATTTTAATAACTGAATTATGATAGGAATAAACGTTTAATACAAAAAAAAACTAATTTGTATATCGGATTATAATAGATTAAAATCCATCGTTAAAAAATAAACTTAATATTATTTTATCCTAAAGTTTATTTTATGTCCTATTGTTGTTATTGTCTAAAATGTAAAAAAATTCGACTAATAATGTACAATGTGTAAATTTAATATTTTGTTTAAACTAAATAAAAATTTATTACAAAACAGAATTTTTTACTAAAATCTAAATATTTATTTAATTGAATATAGCCCAAATGCAAAAATGAATTTTTTAAAAATTTATTTCTAACATTTAATGAATAATCAGTTTTTTATGTAGATAAAATGTACAAATGCAAATTTAAATTATTTTACAAAAAAATGAAATTATTTTAAAAAAAAAATTAAATTTTTTTTTTATAAAAAAAACTTGTATTTGTAACAAAATAGAAATTATTTTACAAAAAAATTAATTTATTAATAATTAATATTTATTGAAAAATTTCTATACTAAAAATATATTTTGCTAATAATGTTTTACTTTTAAATAATATATCTAAAAATTATTAAACAATATTAACACAATTAAAACAATTTGTTTATAGCTTTTGAAATATATTGTTTTGTATACGAAATGCAATTAAATTTAAGTGTAAATAAATTTTGTAAACACATATTCATATTATTGAAATTAACAGAATTTAGGAAAATAATGTATATATATTTTTAATTTGATAAAATAAATATAAAAAATTATTTACCTATTTATATATAAATTGTTAATTGTTATACAGTTTATCCCGGATATAATGAAAAGCTTTGTTCCGTAAAATTTGTTCACTATAAGCGGGATTCACTGTAAACAATCAAAATTCTATGCATAATTAAACTTGGTTCTCAGCAAATAGTTTTCTAAATGCCGGTATTTACAATAAACAGGTAATCACAGTAAGCGGGATAAATTGTACATAACATAATTATTAACAAACAAATATTGTATATATTAAATAAATTTGTATCAAATAAAATATATTAATTTTTTTAAAAATATATTATAAAATTTATCAAGTTAATTAATAATTTATTTATTTTGAATCTAATTTAACCAAATTTTAATTTTAAAATTTAAATGTTAAATAAATTTAAATAATTTATTTAATTGACCGTCTATAATTTATAAAAATTAATTAATTATTTTAAAAAAGACATATAAAATTAATTTGATTAATATACGTATCATTTCTAAAACATTATATTTAAAATTTTATAGATAAATATTAAAAATAAATTTTACCAAAATATTTAAAATAAAATAGTTAAACTAATTAAATTTAAATATACTCGCAAAAATAATTATTTTATAGATTATTATAGAAAACAATTTAGTTATATTTATTTTGTTAAATTATCACTTGTTTATATAGTTATAGAAATGGATTATTTTAAATAAAAAAAGGAAATGCTTTCTCTAGCAATTATTTAGGTCAATAGTTTAGTGACTGATTTAAGTTATTTTATATAATTTTTCAATCGATCATTTATAATTTTTATTAATAAATATTATAAGTTTCCACTGCTTTTTCGGATTTGGTTAACCCACTTACTATCGTCTAGATTTATTACAACATAAAAATTGTAAAAATCGCTATTTTAACATACAATTAATTATAAGAATTTTTAAATAATAATAAAAAAAATTCAAAATAATTAATGACAATAATTGCACAACGTTATATACTGTAACTTAATTTGATTTCAAATTATCAATTATATTTCTAATAAAATAATATTTAAAAATAGTAATAATGTAGAAACTTTGTATTATAATTTGAGCTATTATGATTTTAAATATAACTAATATTTGTAATTTGTTTTTTGTTTTAAAATTTTTTTTTAATAAATTTATTTATAGCAAAAAATTTATTTAAAAAACTTCCAATAAAAGACACACAATAAACATCATTAAACAAAAAAAAACATCAAGTCAAATAAAAACACGATTTCCCTCTCACTAAAACTGCGCGATTAATGCTAAAACGCAAACTACTTTGCGTCTCTTGTAATGCCCACTCCACTCTCATTGATCTAAACCAGTCACTATCTAGGTTAACATGCTGCCTGTGTAAACGCTAGTGTACTCCTATAGTGTGGAGTGCAAAAACTAGCCTCAGGCATTTACTTTGCTTACGTGATGACCTCAATTCTATATAGTGTTAAGTGTTCAACGTTAAGCCTGGTCGGCCTATGCCTTAACATTAACGGCAATGCATTTTAATAATAAGCCTTGTTTTTTCCATACTTTAATATTAGCGGCAATGCGCTCTAATGTTAAACAATGTATTCTTATGCATTAGCATTAAAAGCAATAAGGCCTTAGATTACAAAAAACGTTTGAATATTTAGATACGCGTATCAAAATACCTTTATCAATATTTTTCCGGCGGGATTAATTATTCTATTGTTATAGATCCCATCAAAACACAACTTTTTGCTATTTTAACCATATTTTTAAAATATTTAGTTTTCGAGTCAGTTTCAGAAACAGAATCTCGCGAACACTCTTGAAAACCCAGTTTAAAGCTCTAACCTTGACTTTAAAACTGATTTTAGATTTGATCCTTAAAACTCTTACAAGTTTTGCATATTTTAATGATTTGAATTACGGCAAAACATCGCTGATGCTTACTGGTCCAGATTTTGTCAGTCCACATGTTGTTGCAATATAAAAAATATATTTTAAAAATATAAAAAATCTCGTGAATTCTCTTGGAGACCCAGGTTAAAAAATTTCTTATTCATAATAAATTGTTCAAAAAATATTCACGCGAAAATAAGTGGGGGACGGGGGTTAAATTAATTTTTGAAAATTAAAATTTTGGTCAAATTCCCATTGAAGTCAAAACTTTGATATTAAATAACTCAAAAACTAGTTTTTAAAAATATGGTTTCAATAACAAAAAGATGTGTTTTGATGATATCTATAACACTAGAATAATTAATCTCGGAAAAATATCGATAAAGGTACTTTCTCAGGTCTAGTAATTATAATATTTAAATGTCAATATTCCTAAAAAAGTTAAAAACAAAAGAATTATTTTAATAATAATTATGTATTTTGTCAAAATCAATTTTAAAAAATGAATTTTCGATAAATTTGGGTCAATAACAGCAGACACTTTAAATTAATTTACTATTGTTATATTAATAGATTGAAATTTTAATAATAAATACAGTTTAATTTTTTTTTGATAATTATAAAAAATAACATATTTTGTAATTTATATAATTTATTTAATTTATACTTTACTCAAAATAATATTATGTTTAAAAATTTTGTTTAAATATTTAATTTTTCGTTCCAGTGAAATAATGTTGCTATTGATATGTTTATGTTAATTTTATTGATTGTTTATATATACACATTGTATCGTATTATATAAACTCGATTAAACAAAAACAAATTTTAATATTTTTGTTAAGATTTAAAAATTTAACTTTAAAATGATTAATAATAAAAATCAAAATTGTGCAAAATTGCTAATGAATTATTTCAAAAATAATTGAATACATATTGACAATATAAATTATCAACGCCGTTTAATTGTTAAAAATTTAACTTAATAAATAATATTGTTTTTGCATAAAAAAATATGGTTATGTAGGATATAGAAATAAAAAAATAATTATAATTTTTTTTAAAAAATACATAAAATGCAAATGTTATCTTTTAATATACCTTAAAATATTGTTAAAATTATTTTATTTAATTTATAAAATTATTTTTCAACTTTATTAGCTTTTTTTAATTTGTATTAAAATTTTTAATCATTTTTATTTAGTGTTAGAAATTTATTTTTGTTAAAAGTATTTTTAAAATTAAATTTTAAAAAAATTTAAAATTTTTCTTTGTGTAAACTGTAAATTATATTAAATTTTAATTATTTCATTATTTGTATATTTTTATCTTATCATTTGGATTAAAATGTCAAAACTATTTTATTAAAATTAGAAATAATTTATTTTATTTTGATCACCTTGAATAAACAAATTATTAAATTGTAGTAAATTATTATTTGGTAAAGATTTGTGAAGTTTGGTATTTTTCAAAATGATTTTAATGTTGTTTAGTATTTTATAAAAGTTAATGCTTAAAAATTTATGATTAAAACTATATTAACATAAATTTTATAAAATAGAGTTTAATTATAAAAGTAATTATATTACATTATAAACACATTATTGCAAATTTTTAATTTTAAAAATATTGTGGACAACTTTTCGTTACTTTATTTAAAGTATTATATATTTTATTCTCAATATCAAAGTTAATACATAATT
>JAQFXP010001059.1:0-21984 GCA_034693685.1 Belba bartosi
GCATTTGTTTGTTTAAAACAAGTTTTGCGCTTTGTTTTAACACTTTTAATTGGTCAATAGCCCTCCCCGGCTTGACTCTTATGCGTTTTTCGACTGACATGAGTGTATAACACTAGTATAATTAATCCCGCCGAAAAAATACCAATAAAAGTCCTTTAAAAATGACAAAACTATATATAAAATTTTATTATAAACCTTTTTTAAAATAATATATGGTAATTAATTGAGATTTTTGCGATAACTCCCGAATTATTGGTAATTAAAATGTGTTATTTGTCATTAATCAGAATCAGAATTCAAATAAACTTATAATTTGCAAATAATTAAATACAGTTTTAGTTTTATTTATATATATTTTTTTAATTTAATTTATTTATTTCATTCAAAAATAGATAAAAATTAATTAAAATATAGTTTTGTTTAAATATTTCTAAACTATTTAAACAATAGTTTTAAAAATAATTTTTTAAAAATAATTTCGAAATGTTTTAAAAAATCTTTCAAAAAAAAAGATGAAATGAAATCAGAATTCCTTCCAAATATACAAAGATCTTACTCAACCTTCTGAGTGCACCGGAAGGTTGTGGTAAAAGAGATAGAATTGGGAGGAAAGGTGGTATACATTGATAGAACAACACTTCTATTCGTTGTTCGCATACTATTTAATATAATTTTATCGAATTATATATATATTCCTAATTAACAATTTAAAAACTTAAGTTTACTCCAGAAATGTTATTTATTTGAGCATAAATTCAGATAAATTATATTAATCAAATAGTTTAAATCAATTCGTATAACTAATACATTTTATTTTTTAATTTCAATCATTAAATCAATAGAAATCATACAAATTCTGAGCCATAAGACTCATTCGTTTTTGAATTTTGTTCCAAATATTTACAAAATAGTTATAAAGACTTTGGCTTTAAATTCAAGATTCATATCAAATGTTAGTTTCGTAATGAGATTCAAAATAAATCGAATTAATATAACTGCCGTTATCTCTCTCATAAAGTTGCAATAATATCTAAATTGAGCATAATTTAGCTTGTTGAAAATATACCGCAACTCTATGCGAATAACTTCATCCCTTCTGTAAGATCCAAATATATTTGCATTAAATTATAAAATTCTAAAAATTCATTAAATAATTAAACAATACATAGAAATTAATTATCATTTGAATCGCTTGCACTCATTGGCTCTTCGAATATATCGAGAGTCGAACTGAGAGTCTCTTATATCAAAACTTCTTTTAAATCATTTATAATTTGATTTTCTGATTGCAAGTATTGAGACATTGTTTTGAAATTACTTTTGTTTTTGTGAAAACAGAAAATGCATTGATTCAAACAAACCGTAAATGACTTAAATCAAAATATTTTACAGTTATTTTTATATATTGAATAAAAGTTCAATTTATATCCCAAAAACCGGCGCAACTCTATTCGAATATAATTGCATCCCTTCCGTAAAATAGCGATATTATTGCAACTTTATGAGAGATAACGGTAATATTTTCAAACATGTTAATTTGCAAAATTAAAAAATTTGAGCATAAAATAGAAAAAACAATAACTAAAACTAAAATTTATAGTATTTTCAATTCAAGAAACAATTTTTAATAATCTCAACAATTAATTAGAATTAAAAAATCAATTTAAGAATTTTTATTCTTAAGTTTCGGCGCTTTTACATCAATTTCAATATATCTATAGAAATAGCGATATGTGAGCGCCCATACACTGACGGCCCAGACCGCGGCCACCAGTTTCTGGAACATCGTGTGATAGAACAGTGAGGTCTGGACTAACATGAAGTCCCAAATGAGTGACAAAATTGTAATTAAAATAAACAAAACTCTAAGCGCTTGCAAATACTGATTGTAAAGCTTCCACTGCTTTGTATTCGGCGTTTGATTCTCCCGTTTATTCTTCGTTTGTTCGAACAATTGGTGACCAAATGGTTCCCAACCGCACATAACAGCGCACTCTTCCAACAAAATTAGATTCGAATAGATTAGCAGAAATGTGTGGCCACTTATGTCGAACCCAGGCATCCATTTGTGGCCGTTTCGCAAACAATTAGACTTTAAATCATTGCCTAAAATAAAATATAATTAAAACAAAAAATATGTAAAACTAATGAATACCGGCTTCGATGGACAGACAGGAACCGGTAAAGTCTTCGAACATAAAGAACAGATTCGTTGATATAAACCAAACGATTGTATTAATCAAAAGTCTTAACAATTGTCTCGTTCGGAGATATGACAACCATTGCCGCAATTTTGTTGGTTTTGTACTATTTGTATCAAAATCACTATCAATTGAGTTCTGTTTATCATCTTTTAGTATAACTGAAGTCAATGTCATTAACGGAAACGTCAATAAAGTGGTCCAAAACCAACCGATTTTGACAAACCATTGGTTCAAAACATTTGTTTTTTGTATTTTAAACATAAAAGATCGGGAAATAAGTGGTGCGAAGTCGTTCACTAGACCACCGATCAGTACAAGACATAAGTAGAATATTAGTCGCTTTCGGATTAACCCATTGTTTGTTATTTTACGACAAATGCCTGTAATTAGAAAAATACGTCAATTGTTAACCATTTTTGTAGTTATTGTAGTATTAAGTCTAATAATACCCATCGAAATCATGGCCAACACGTGCGTCAATGAAGTGTTGGTTTCGAAGTATTTTGGTTTCATTTGTTGATTATCGACATTCGGTTGTGTCGTATGAGTCGGTTGTTTCGATTGTTTACTGAATTTCAAAAAATTTGATTGATTTGAATGAGACTGATATGAATGAATCGATGGTCGCGTCAACGGCTTAGTCTTAGGCATCGCGTAGTCTTAGTCTTACAAACAATTTATATTTGATTTAAATAATACTTAAAACAAATTAGACTTAAATTGAGTGAAAATGAGGAAAACTTTAAAACAAAATTAGATTAAATATAAATAGTCTTATAGTAAGTCCAGAACAAACTCGATTCCTTGTTGCCTCGATTTTGCAATAATGTACAGATAAGGCTGAGGCAGTGACGGTTCATAGTCTCTATCAGAAAGATTACGATGCAACACAACGACGTCCTGATATGCAGACATTACTTTATATCTTATTTGATTATAATATTAAAACGCAATAATTGAAGTATTTAATACACAATTGTCGGACATTACAAACAACAATTTGCACATTTTAATATCACTTTAAAACTTAAAAAATAAATTTTATATGATTTTATATTTTATATTAATCAAATATTTAATTAAATAATTTATTTACAATGTAAAAAATATAGTTAAAAAATTTAAGTTTTGAGACAACACAAGTCCACTAAGGCATAAAGTGTTGTGTTCAAATATTTAAATAAATAGAGGTTTGTAAATAAGATTATTTAAGTAAATTTTAGCAAGATTAAGCAATAGTCACATAATTAATATAATTTAATAATTCATAATATAATTATATAAATTAAAATTTATGATTCAGTTAGATTTACTGAAAAAATACAGTTTTGATAACAAAAAAAGAAAGTTTATATTTTGATGAAAGTAATATATTTTAAATTACTTCAGATTTTTAATTGCTTTATTTTTAATTTGTTTATTTTGTTATTTAATTTTATCATAAATTTGAAACTAACTATTATTAATATAAAATTGTAATTTTATATTTTTAACAATGTATGTTATAAATGATTTATATATATTTATTTTATCATTTGATTTTATATTTTATAATTAAGATTAAATAAAATTTTAATTGAATTAAATTTATAATTTTTTTTGATAACATTTATTTATATTTTAGACATATATTCCCATTATCTCTAGTTCCCATTTTACTTTAATTCCTATCAGAAAATATTTTAGGCAAAGTGCCGTTTAGTCTAGGCAGTAGGTAATCGAGCTTTGGTCCAGAGTTTTAGTAGACTACCAATTGAGTTCATACACAGATTACGTATACGCATTAGAGATATAAATAGTGTTGTAAAAATCTGGTAATTTTAAAAACTATTGCCAGATCGCCAAAAATTGCCAGAATTTAAGCAAAACAGATAAAATTTGTTTTAAAGTAAAATCATAATGTTTTATCAATATATACATAACTAATAGTATAAATAATAATAATAATCTGGCATTTTTGGACAGTAATAAGTTATTACTAATAACTCACAATATTTACCATAACATTTCAAATTAATTAATTAAAATAAATATAAACAGTAAAATGTTAGTTTAGTGTCAGTTTGTCAATTTTGAAGCGTTAAATTTGCTTGAATACTGCATAGAGCAAATTAAACTTAATTATAATATAAATAGCTACAAATTAATATAAAGAGAAAAATATAAAAATAAAATTTAATGCAATAACAAAAAATTAACAAATTTTTATTTTTAAAAAATTACCAATCTGGCAATTGCCAGAAATTGCAAGATTTCCAACACTAGATATAAATAAAATATAAAAAAGGGGCAAATTCTACTTCTACTTTGAATAAGAGGCTCTATAGTCTGACGTGTGAGCTAACTCAAATAGTGCTAAACGTATAGCAAGCGTATTCTATCAAATTGTTGTCCGGCTCTATAAAACACATTCTTTTTTAAATAATTCAAAGAAAATTCTGGTGTGACGTAACGAAAACTTTGCTAGTCAGTATTATTGATTCTGTATTCAAGTTACAAAAGTTGTAATCGGAATAAAATAAGAAGTTCAACATGTTAGAATAAGTTTATATTTATTTTTTTTTAAATACAAACACATTTCAGTTTGAAACTTTTTAAAATAAATAATTAAATTAATGGCTTCTACTGTAGCATAAAATATTGAACACAAAATAGCGAATATTATATTTTTATTTCAATGTTTTAAATAAATTAGACCCAAATTCCGTCTAATTTTTTCGTAAATCTTTTTCATAACTAATTTTAACAATTGATTGGTTTGCAGATGAGATACAATGCCAGCAGAAAAGACCAAGATACAATCTATACCAGATGTTTGTATTTGAATTGACAATTGGTGGCATAAAAAGAGTTACCGATATATAAGTTATTATTAATCTACAAATAAGGAGAAGAGAGTGTCCGATGTGAGCCATTACAGTGCGATCCATCAGTTTTACACTCAATTGCAGTCACTTTGAGTTTAGCCCTATCTCTAATCTTATAGCTATAAAAAGTGCGATTTTCGTCCAAAGTCTGTCCGAAATAACTGATCGAAACGTTAAAACCTTTCGATTTATAGATCCTTTCTTTCAATTGACTAATTGTGTCAAACGGTTCCAAAAGAAAACTTATGTTTTCGGTAAACAATATTATGTCGACTCTGATCGGACGCTTCACTAATAGGAAATTCATAGATTCAATGGAATAGTCTTCGAGTGTTTTCTCATTATCTAAAAGCACTTTCTTGTAGAACAGGCACTGGGAGTCTACCGACATGTCCTCCTGTTCCCTAATTCGAGACTTTATGTTCCGAATCGGTTCTCGAATATTAGCGAACATTTCGATTGTTTTGTTTTTGTGGTCGACTTCTATGCTTATCGTTCGCAATGGACTCGATGTCTGTTGGGCTCTAATTAGGCATTTGTTACCTCTTTTTACATTAATTTGGTTATCGTTTCCGTCTGAAATTATAAAATAATATTTAAATAAATAATAAACTAATTAATCGATTATTTATTACCGATCTCTAAGTCTTCACCCAATGATATCCTAAGAGAAGATAACTTAGAGACCAAAAGTTCAAACTTCTTCTCAAGCGATGCATACTTTCTCTCTAACGCATCAGTTGTTTCGCATTTCTGTTCCAAAGTCTCAATCCTTTTATGCAATTCTTTTACCTCTTTTTCAGTTAATTTCTCGACTTTTCGTATTTTTTCGTTTAGGTTCTCAATATTGATGAGAATGTCTTCGAGAACGCAGTTGTGGTCGAGTTTTTGTCTCAAAGTCAACATAAGTCCACAGCCTTTGTCGCAAACGAACGACTTGTCCGGATTGAAGTTGCAATGACTCGTATGTGATGTCAATGATTCCAAACTGATTATTGAATTACAGCCAAACTCATTGAAATCACATCTCACTTCCAAACGGTTCAAAAAACTATTCAATAGTCTTGAGGCGGGTTTGAGGCTTTCGGTTGTTATGTCTCGTCTATCGATTGGACATTTTGATTGTCTGACAAAGAGTTTTGTTTGTTTTAGTAATGCGTATTAATTCGTGTAATTAATTTAATCTGGATGCTTTTAATTTTAAACTGACAAGCTAATGTTATATAATTATATTTACTAATACTCTACTTATAAATTAAGCCAATGTTTACAACATTTAACTCTAAAATTTAGTCTAAATAATACAAACAATCGAATTAAAATTTAAATTAACTTAATTTAATTTAATCCGTTCAAATTAGATATTTTCATACTTAAATTATAAAATATTTAAAAATATAATAATCTTATTTTCAATTATAATATTTAGCTCAAACTAGTTATAAAATAAAATAAAAATATTGATTCACTACCTCTTAATCCATTCCTGAATACATTCGGAACAGAAAGTGTGTTCGCATTCGCATATTTGGACAGCATTTTGAAGAACTCCACAACAAATACTACACTTTAACTCTTCGTCTATTTTTGAGACAAACTTTTCCAATTCGAAGCCCATTATTGTAACGATTGGCGAAATTTCATTATGTTTTACCAAAAGGAAATTTATGCGAAATAACAGTAAGTGTAAAAAATATTGAATTACTATTTCTATAGAAACTGATTAGATATTAATATTAATATACTATACCTTTAGATATATTATTTCAATTAAAAACTAACTTCCGAGTATTACCGTAGTAGTGATAATGTCATAAGCTAATTATTATTATTGCACAGGTAGTGCATAACGTTTTTTTTTACAAATGTTTTATTAATTATATTTAACCTTGCTTAATCTAAATAATTTGTTTCATTAAATATTTATTGAAATAATTGCAAATAACCAAGGCGTTAAAATAATTATTTAATTAATTTTGATTATTATTCTAAATTAGTTTTAATTGATTTTATATAATTTATTCAATAACAAAAATGGGCTAAATATTTAAACTTAATTTTCTAAGTCTTAATCGCTTAACAATTGAGGCTTAATTAAAAACAAAATTAAAGTTAGATTTGATAAAATTCTTTAATTAGTAAATATCAACTATCAAACAAATTTAAATTAACGCTTATTCCAAAAATTTTCCGTATTTACTGGGTTAGACAAAATTTTGAATTTCTGTCTTGGTGATAATTTAAAGGTCAAACCTAAAGAAAAACATTCAAATTATATCAAAATAATAAACGCGAACATTTCAACTCTTTTCTAAATCACAGCATTATATCTCCTCTTTTTCATCCGTGCGATACAACACATATCCGAAGCAGTCGTTCGGAGTTTTATCTAACAATTTGTGTAATAACCGAAAACTTGTTTTCAATGGTCAGGTTTCACATTTGTCAACACTATCTAATGATTGGAATGCGATTACCGATAAAACTATTAATAATCATAAAAAATCTACACTTGTTTGTAAGCATCGCATCTTCACTAAAAAAGCCTACATTTCAGTCACAGCTGTGTTTTGTTAACAAAATTTTTTCTCATCTCTAAAATTCCAGTATTTTTGTATATAAGTTATAAACTCTAATGTATTTCTTAAATAGTAACTTAAATAAAAAGTTAATCCAAAGTCAAGCTATCCGTAGGTTCGGACAACTGTGTCAACAGTCGGTACAACAATATATGGTTTTGGCACTGGCAGTGGTGGCACAGGCAGTGTTGCACTAGTGCTCGAATGCGAAAAGGGACAGCACAGGGACAGCACATCTGCAAACACGTCATTCTTCAGTCAGAAAACTAAGCAAATCATGTAAATAGTGAATACATACAATAAACTACACTATCTTAAAGTGACCTCCATATAGTGAACACAAGACCCGGGACATCGATTCCATAAATCAATACAACAGGTCCGGCACTTTCGGATTTTGCAAAAAAATCTCTCATTTTTTACTATGAATTTAATATCTAATTGATTGCAAAAATTGTTTGCATAAAACAACCGCTGGATTACAATCAATGCAAACAATTACAATCAGAAAAAATCTTTTTGCAAATACTGAAAGTGTCTGTGACTTATGTATTTTAAGTCTCTATTTATTTTTAAAACTTCTTTTCAAAGTGTTTTCGATAAATAAAAAACTTATTCTTTAGCTATTCATACAATTCTGTTGTTTAACTACAGGCTTAAATCAATATAAAATTAATTGACAAATATATCCAACAATTATCTCAATAAATATTCGCTAATTCGGTATAGAATTCTACATTTCTTTATTCAAATATTATTGAATATAAGAATAACTTAAGTATTATATTCTGTATTCAAATATTGGTTGACTAGAATTGATACAAAACTGGTATTGAAATAATTGTTAAACAAACAAAAATTATAATGAGTTATCGGTCACCTAAATATGGATCAATAAAAAAGGTCTTTCCCTTCAAGGGATGCAATAGTTTTTTAACAAATTTCTTTTGGAAGCGAATAAAATCTTTAATATCTATTCGGAGTCACGTTATAGAGTATAGAAATAGTGAATAACACGACATAAGGCTTGACAAAAGAAATAGGTGTCAGTTATATAATGAAATATTTTGAAATATTATCCGGACTAATGGTACGAGCATTTCGCGAATGAAAAACTAGTTTTCAATTCAGTGCTAAAAAACTCTTCATTACTCAAAGAATACTTCATTTATTAGATTTAATCTTTTATTTAAAAAAATAGAGTTTCGCTTAAGAAAACATTTAAATTCTAATTCCTTTCGAAAAGTTTTTACTCTATTTTTCGTATATCAGATGATATTATAGAGTGAATCCATATTTATATTATTATAGAGTAGAGAAAACTTTATGATTGAATGAATGCTAAACTTAGCAGAAAAATATTTTTTCTCTCTGTCATCAAATGGATGTGTAACTAAGGTTACGTCAGGTTCAGTTTACCAGTTCCACCAATTATTCGCATTCTCATTCTAACTCTATATGTGTCGAAATGAGTAACTTTTCAAAAATTTCTTTCGAATAAATAAATTTTTATAATTGATATAATTATTTGAAATTTAATGAATATTCTAATAATCTGTTGTAAACTAAATCTAGTTATGCATCAAATGATTAGAATTGATGTACAGATAGTTATTTAAGGATAAATTCCATTTTGTTCAGAAATATGCTTGCTTAATTTAGACAATTTTTTTAATACTATTTCAAACAGAAAATAATATATACTTAAAATAATTTATTAATTTGTTTACTAAAATAAATTTTAAAAAAATATATTATAATATAATTTAAAAATTTATAAAAGTAGTAAAAATTCAAAAATTAATCTTTTATTTGAAATCATTTGATTATTTTATAATTCGATCGACTAGTTTGAATCGAATGGCAAAGAAAATACAGAAATTCTTTGCCAAAACATAATTACACAATTGATATAATTTTCATTAATTAGAAATTCAGTTAAAATTAAGTTTTATATAGTTTTATGAATTGAGACTAAGCTTTAGTAAAAATTTTAAGAATCAAAATCTACTTAAATAAAATAAGATTGAAAAACAAAGTAATTTAAAAAATATATTTTATATTTTCTCTTTTTAGTCATTCAATTATATAAAAATAATTCGAAGAAAAAAAATTTCTCATCAATTCTAAAATGAATTTCTATTAATAACTCGTGGTTTTTGTTAATTACATTTTGGTTTAATGTTTATTATTTTAGATTTTAAGCAATGATTACTTAAATTATTTAAAACTATTTGTTGATCTAAACGACTCATACGAATATGACTTTTTTAATCAATAATAAAAATCTATTTACAGCTAAAATCCCTGTAGTCTAAAAAATTGGTCTAAATTATTCATTTAATATAAAATTTTTACTTAAATGTCAACAACACTTGAATTTTTAGATCAATTAATAATAATAATAATAATAATTCTCTAATTATAAGTAAAATAAAAATAAATTCATTGAACATAACCGCTCGCAAAGTGTTGATATTGCTGTGCGTCCACTATTACAGACGTATAGGGAGAGCCGGCCAGTGATCCATTCCTCTCCTCACTAAGGGTTGCGTTATTTGACACATTTGATGGGTTTTGAAGGAATGATGGGTTTGGGTTCGTAACAGTAGAGCCCGTTTGGCTGCTTTCGCTAAAATACTTTAAATGACTAGCGTTTGTGGTATAGGAGCCGTCGTATCGGATAACTGTCGACTTGCCGTTTAGGTCATTCCCATTGATTGCACTTAAGTCTGATGGCGATGACGAAGAACATGAAGAGTTGGATGAGATGTCGCTGGTGTTGGTGTTGATCAACGGTTTGCTGTATTGCATGTATGCGTCGTTGGCGGTGGCGCTCAGTAGGTCTGTCCCGTTGTTGTTCTCCGGTTCCGAATACACATTTCGGAGCAGCACTTCGGCGAAGATATTCCTCCCGTTTCTCATCGACGGTATTAATGAATTGATTCGTTGTATGTCTTCGGAGTCAGAGTTTGTATGTCTTTGAGAACTCAAAACATGATTTTCTGCATAATTGGCAACACTTTCCTCATTAGTGGCAGTCATTGTCTGTCCATTTTCTGAAGAGGTGTTGGACTCGTGGAAAGCCTCTAATTGGCAGTAGGGCTGGTGCTGGTGGTATGTGAGGTCGTGTGTGATGAGAGCGGGTGCTGTTCTGTACTTCTGATTCTCTTCTTGTGATTCAGTGAAATACGAATTGTAAAGACTATTGTCGTAATTGAATGCATAGCTTATCGATCGGTTTGCGTTCCATTGCGTTCCCCTCTCCTCATATACACCAAAATTCATGCATTGATTGCTATTAAGTTCACTAAAGTTCGGAACAATTCCTTCTATTGCAGTGATTTGGCCATCCGTTGCAAAGCTATCATTGGAAGTGTTGGCAACTGTAGTATAGGGAGACTTCCTATTGTTTCGGCTTCGAGTGGGCTTTGGCTTTGCTGTTGAATCACAAACCAATCAATTATTCATTACTATTGTTCACATATTGTGGCAAATATAGGCTTCGATTGAGTACTCACTTGTTCTACAAGTTGTCAACGAATTGCTATTAATATTATTATTACTAATTTTATTACTAATATTATTACTATTCGTATGATTATTACTAGTATTAGTAGCACCGGTGCTCGCACTGACATCGGAACTACCGTTTTCAATGCTAATTACAGAACTGGAAGAACTATATGTTAATGACTCGCGATTAAAATTGCTTTCAATTTGATCCAGTTGCAATTGACACTCTTTGACTTCAGGTTCACTAAAATTCAAAGTTTTCAATAGATTCAAATTCATTTCTAATGCCATTAACTCTTTATATAAGTTCCAAATATACTAAACAAATATTGAGACCAAGACTTACCTCAAAACATAGTTCACACTAACAATACAGTGGGGTCGGGAGGATCGGCTGTTGTGTACAATTGTGGCATATGATTGCATCCAAACCCAACCGTGAGGTTTGGACATAAACCGGTAATATCTTGTGGTCACCTGTCCTTTGGTCAACACTTAGAAATAATATTGAATTTTGTGAAAATATGTTTTAAAAATAAAATCTTTGTTAACTTTAATCATAGAATAAGTTAATAAAACTATGAAAATAGTAAAAAATAAACCAGGTTCATTTATATCGAATTAAATATCTAATTAAGAATTTTTAAAGAATATTCTGTATAATAATATTAAAAATGAATGGCTTACGTGTTTGATGTGAAAATCTCATGTTTTGTATATCACTTCCATGAATGTAATGGTAAAGTGTCTTTTCAATCAGATCTTGCGGTTCATAACCAGTCAATTGTGCGACTCTTTGATTCAAACATTCAATATTCAAATATCAGGATAACTGGGTTTGGAATCCGACAATCATTCATACCTTGCGTCCAAAAATATCAACTTGAGATCTAGACTGGCCCTAAACATAAACATATTCGTATACATCTTAATTTCAGTGATTGCACTGGGAGGTAAGGAATGGCCGACTGCAACCAGTCCTAAGTTTTGGTAACAGACGTCGTAAGGCGACTGATCCATACTGTAGTGCTTGACTTTCAGATAACCGCTACAATGAATCACCTAAACCAACATATGATTCAAATTTCAAATTTTATTTCAATCATAATATTCGCACTAATAAAGAGTTGAGTTTTAGTTTATGGATTAAACCGATCTATTGTCGATCAAAAGAATAATTGCAACACTCAAGTAAAGAGTTGTCTAATCTATTGAATAAATTAGTCTCGCTTGTTTTAAGAGCATATTTTCTAAAAACTAATTCTCAAAACTTCTATTTTCGAAAGCATTCAAAAGTAACAGATATTGTATAATCAAAGCAATTAATTAATAAAAAAGAACTCTTTATTCTGAAGTGCTTTAATGGAAGCGTTAATGGATTAATACCTTATAGCCTCCAGACGTTAATCCGGCGTTTCGTTTGGCTAATACGCACTTCATTCGGAGAAAAAATGATTTTTCAATTTCGAAATCGGTTTGAGCTATGTTTGTGGAGTGGGTTTGTGGAGTGAAAGGGGGATAGAGGTTGAGGACTGTCGTCATCTCGTCGTGATCTGCCGGATGGATGTACTCGAAGATACTGTTGCCCGTGAGCTCAACCTGGCGTTCGGTTAATTGTTATGTTTGGTTAGTCTCGTTATATAAGAGGCAATTATACACTACTTGTGATAATCCGAGATGAACTGAAGCTGTTTCGCTGATATACATGATCTTGCCATCCGGTGCCACTACGAACACAAAACCATCCAATGTCTATATAAGAGCATAGGGTATAAGAGGTATAAGAGGTATAGGGCATAGAGACAATCATTTAAACTAAATATCGCTTCTATTATGTACTAAATAGTTGTTTTCTTATCGTATAAATCAAATACAGTTCTCATTCTTTATTTGAATAAATTATATATATTTTTACTCTCTATTAAAGAGTAAATACGAAAAGTCGTATAAAACTATAGCTAAATGTTTGGGTCATTAATAATGTATGACATTATGGATTGCTATTCATTTACACGTATTTCGATATAAATTTTGACATTTTGTGTCGTTTTGTGTTCGACAACTGATTTGATTGATGTGACTGAGAGGTCAGAACATACCTGAAGTAAATGTGATCCGAGCTCTTTGATCGCCAACTCATGCGGGTTCGGTGAATGAGGTATTGTACCCCAACCATCGCCCAGGCCTGCAATACAATATGCATTACTATATCAGTGCATCAGTGAATCAGTGCTTACTATTGGACTAACTGTTGAGAAGTTTTTGTTTTGTTATTTAAAACTATTGATTCCCACAATTAGTTAACAACACTATTAATACTTTAAATTACTACTATTTTAGTACTAAACGATGAGAAAAGCAAATCAACTGCAACCTTACCTATAGTTTTGACTAAAAGTGCAATAAATTAACATTCGATACAAATATAGACTGAACTGAAAATTTATTTTTGTCGTAGAGTTAGCGAACATAAACGCACATTAATATTAAAGATTTAAGTATATAAAGTAAATCACTAAACAAAACATTAAAATTTTAAGTATTTATAACAAACAAAATACTTGAATACATAATAAATCAAAAATAACATTAAGTTTATATAAACGAATGTAATTTAAATTAGTTTAAATGGAATCAAATTAAGCAAAAGTATTGAAAACTTTTTAGTTGCAGATATGCTCTTCAAATATCGGTTGCATAACAGGATCGTAGAGTTGATTAGAGTAGAGTAAATGTATGGCCGGAGTATACTGTAGTAGCGATGCCTCAGTAGTGATGCCTTTCGACTGACATTTATCCTGACATATAATGTTTGTTTTAGACAAAACGTTCAAAACTGTTCCCCTTACTTTACCAAGCTAACTTAACTTAACTTACTGCTGCTCTAAATTGCTTTACTCTTTACTATTATAGAAGTTTTCTATTCATTGCCAGAGATTAACGCATTTGGGAATTGTTAGCAAATGCTGAAAACCGCGATAAAAATGGTTGTGCCGTATAAACAATGCACCGATAAAATTGAATTTGAGAAGATATGAGCGCTTCGGTGAAGCTTTTTATGGCGAGTATTAAATGTTAAATGAAATACATATATTTGTCTAAGCATTTGCTGAACCACTTCTTCCAAAACGCTAAAACTGTTCACATTTCTCATACTTTAAGTCATTTAAAAGACAAATACAGTATATCTAAAGAGTTGATATGATTAATAAAATATAATTGAGATTCACTGCTCAAATAAACTTTAAAGCAAGTTTAAATAAATTGTTAGTCATTTAATTTATAACCATTTTTATGCTAACTATCTAATAAATAATAAATGAATCCTGATAAATATTTTCATTATCAAATGAGGGTTTTAATTAATAAAGTGTTAAATAACAAGCATTTATATACAAATTGGTTTTGAGTTAGCATTAAAAAAACAATTTTACATTAGAAGTAGTGTTCATTAGAAGCCAATGTCAATAAAGTCCAGTTAATGTTATTTTTGACAAAAGTGTTTTGTATTGAATTCACATAATAGAGCCAACATTATAAACCCTCCCCAGAGCTTACTTCTGATATAATGTAAAAACAGGACTTTTCAGAGCTTTACAACAATGCCGTAGAGATCAAACAGATTGTGCTCAACATATCCCGCATTCCCACTACTCAAACGCTACCGTTTTCGGTAAACATTCACTTTTCACTACAGATTTATTACTGAATTATTATTTTAGATATTTTTCAGTTACTGTAGTTGATAAATAAAGACAATTCTATTTAATAATAATTTATTTATTTCTAAAATATCTTAAGCTTTAATTGGATATAATTTTAAAATCAAGACTAAACCGAAATGAAAGAGAAGTTTTGTTAAAACCGAAACATAAAAAAGCGTACAATAGAATCAAGTCTTGAATTATTCAATAGACAAAGTATATATCAGGGTTAGCAAAAGAGGGATATAAACAACTTGGCAAATTTTGCAAATGAGTTTGAGTCGAAAAATAAACATTATGTTGCGGGCAAATTTTTTAATGTTTTTTTCCGATAAATTGCGTTTAAATGCAATTAAAATTTAATTCAATTAAATTAACTAAATTTAGTTTAAACTCGGCTTAATCAAATGGAGTCAACGTGGGAAAAATATGCATCATTTTACCCTCCCTTATCATCTTCTATAGTTTTGAGAAAAATCGGTCATTTTACCCCTAGCTATTATAATACCCCCTAACTCTGTCCACCCTGGCTAACCCTGGTATATTTTATACTATGAGAAAAAAAACGAAAACTAATACTTTTATATTCATTGAATCCTTGTTTTCTAATTGATAGCGAAAGCTATGTCAAAAAGGGTCCACAAAAAAGCCGAAGCCATACGAGTGATATAACTAGTGCTCAATAATTATGCGTAAAAATAATGATCAGTTTTGTCCGACAAGTGCTCTTCAAGTTTATAGAGTAAAGAGACGCAAAAGAGACTATTCTATAGAAAAGCCCGTATCGAGTGTAGGAGTCGTTCACCAAAAATGTATTTATATTTTGATATAAGTCTGGAATTATCAACAGATGACTTCGAGAGTTATTGTTTCCCGCAATTTAAAACTCTTTCCAACTCTTGTTATAACAAACTTTTTCGAGCACTGAATGAATAAGAATTAGCTTTAATTTAATGTGATTTGAATGCATTTCTAATTGAAATTTAATTGAATCTAGATCAAATTTAGTGTTAAGTTCCTCTCCTATCTGCCCTCTTTCACCTGAAAGCCGGATTGTATTACTAAATAAAGTATTGCTCTTAAACCCGATACTTGTCTTTAGTTTATCTGTTTTTTAGTCAAATTTCAAAAATTATATTAAATTTCAAGTGTTTACGAATGTCTAATTTTTAAGTTAAAGAAATTCTTAAGAAATTATCTGCAAATAAACTTATCCATAAACATTAAGACACCTTTAGTATTGTATTCACTAAAACTTTAAATATTAAAAAAAAGTTAACTATCAATAAATGATTAGAAGAGCGTCTGAAAGGCTTATCGTAAGCAAAACATTGCCATAAACTATCGCCGAATCATAATATGTTGGTTTCATTTTCGATGCTACGACTCGTTGCAAATGTAAACTCATTTTTTCAAACTTTTCTTTTTATTTTTCTGCTTTAAACTTGAAAAACCAATAAAGTCTATAAAGCGAATGACTTATTGGTTTTAAGGCGTTTGAGAGGCATAAGAGGCATATTTCCGGTTTTCTATTACAAAACAGAGTCCCAAACCAACAATACACACAATCATTCCTATCCTAACAGTTATTCTTATGGGTTTTGATTCATAGCAATAAAAATTTGTTAATTGCATAATAAAACTGGAGATTAAAATAATAATAAATTTGAGTTTGTGTGAATAAATTATTATATGTTTTGTTATTTTTTTAATAGTTATTTCAATACTGTTTTCTATGAGTTTCTAGTTTAAGAGAAAACTAGAGATTTTGAGTAAAATTTCAAACAAATATTCTCCAAACAGTCCATTCATTCATAACTTTTTGTCTAAATTATATAAAGAGAGAATTTAAAGAACAAAAATCATAGACAAAAATGTTATAAACATTTGGAATAAGAGAAAGAGATAAAAGTCATAAACAAAATGTTGAATTAGGGTTGAAAATCATATTTAATTAATGTCATATTCTACGTATATATATTCTGTACAGTAGTGTTGTGTACAGTATATACTGACTGTAATATACTGTAGAGTATATACAGTATAGTGTTATTATTTTTGGAACATAAAACAAAAAGCAAGAAAAATCAAAACCTAAACGAGAGAACAGTTTAAAGAGCGCATGAAAATAGTTAGCCCAACGAAAACTATGGGAGAGGAGAGAGGCATAAATTGATCGCTTGTGAGAAACGTCTATTGCCTTTAACCCCATAACAGATCTGAATTTGTTTAGAGGTTTAGAGCAAAGGCAACATTCAATTAGGCGTGAAACTGGTCTCCACTCCCGACACGTCTAGTGGGCAATAGACGGCTCGAAATAGTCCGTTACTTTCCCATTAAGGCTCGCATCAGGTGCACCAAAATGCTAAATAACGTATACTTCGCATCTGTCAAACAAAGTCAGCCCTAATTCCCGACTTATTCTTCAGACTTGTTCTATTGCTTTCGCACCTTTTGACTCAGTTTGCAATTCTGTGCATCCATTCACTACATTTCGCACTAGTTTTCAATTTTTAATCAATTAGTTTCAAACAGAATAGTCTAAACAGAATTAACTTTGTTTTTAATTCTAATTGAGTTTTGGTTTTCAATTTTTTTTGTAAATATAGAATCAAGAATTCATTTAATTAAAATCGGAATAAACTCGGAATCTATCAATTGATCTCTTGAATAGTGTGAACAAGTGTTTCAATTGAGCAAAATCTACATTTCGTTTCGGAATCCATTCATAACTCGAATTGTAACCACAGATAAGACACGTTCTCAACACTAAACCAATTGTACAGTCGATATAAATAAGACTAAAAACGAGTTACAATAAAAATGCGGTTCAATATGCTCCTGGTTTTACCGAGATAATAGTGATTAATATCTATTTAAATAATTCCAATTTATATATTTAATATAAAGTAATTATAAGAACAAATATATATAAGTAATTAGAAAAAGTAAAACAAGAATTAAAAATAAAAGTATCGAAAAAAGTGAATGTTTGCAATAAACGTAAATATTATGTAATTTTGTAGAAAAAATTGTAATATAATCTGAGAAGACATACCATCTGGGAATACAGCTCTCATTTTGAGATAAGACGTCGTGAGCCGAATGATCGACGCTTTGTCCAATTGACTGGTGATGGCGGCGGGCAATGGCAGCAATTTAGCAAGTTCGAGAAACTCAGCATTCTCCTTCTCTCGCCTACTTCGGGCTGCATTTTTCGACTTCTCTTTCATTATTATTCATTCATTCGATCTATTTTTGGTCCACTTTTTCACCCGAATCTAATTGACTCCGGAATGAAGAGCACACGAACGGCACAACTCGAAGTGATGCTGCAATGCGAGGCCTGGCTATGATTCTTTAAGCCTATGATGTGCTGATGGCCCGAGAGATGCTTTATTAACCAATTGGCTGATTAGTATAACAATACAGTCTTTGTGCACGACTTCAATGCCTATCGCAATGAATGAGTTTTAAAATAATTGAAGGTATGGTACGCGTGTCCGACAACATATTCTAATGATATAAAGCCCATACGAACGCATAATAGACACCCCGTTGTGCTATAGTCTGCCATTATTCGGCCTCCAATCCAACACTCATCCAATGCTAGTCGCGATGGCCTCAGAGCATGATTCGTGAGGCAGGGCTTCTCTCTCCCTCTCTCTCTCTCTCTCACACACACATACACTCACACACAGAGCAGATTCACTCTATGCTCTCTCTCTCTCTCCCTCTCTCTCCCTCTCTTGAGCTACGCTTTCCATCTCTCCTACACTCGAACATCATTTCTCATGTCTTCGCTCTGATGTGCTCTAATCGACAATAAGAAATACAAGTATTCGGTAACACATTATTCGAATACTATTAATACTATTACTCATCGATTCATTCATTCATGTATTCGTTCAATTGATTTGAATATAAAGAATGTCTTAATTAACAAATTGCTAAACACTTTATTTTTATGTGTTATTCGAAAATCAAATAATTCTTAAAAGTATTTCTTATATAAAAAACATTTGTCCAAGCAATTATTATAATATAATAAATTTATATTTATTTTTCTGGTTATATTGATTTACTAAAACCAATCTAACGATAAAATTAAGAATTTTTGCTTATTTTATGTTATACTGTATATTTAAATTTGAAACTTGGTCTATTTAAAATTTTTAACTTATTTACTCGATTAAGTAATTCAACAATGACTAGAATAGAAAACTTTAATCTATTCATCAAGTTATTCAAAATAAAAAGTAAAAATATATAAATAATTGCTTCATACTTTTACCAATCAATTATTTGTTACTCTAAATAGACTAATATAAAAGTAGCAAAAAAGTGAGTCTTAATTATTCAAATTGAATATAATCTTAATTTTCATTAATATTTAGAGAAAACAACAAAACTTAATAATTGCCTCAAATTAAACCATAAAAGCAAACAATAAACATAAGTATTTCCGAATGAATTTATTTGTCCAGTCATTGAACAATATTTGGACTGTTTTTTAAATTAGAAAATTATGATAAACACAACCAAAGCCTATGGTATATATACCACCTCTGGAACAGTGAAAGTGACACAAATAATACAACTCTTGGAGTTCTCGTATATCAAACAAAATGGTTAGTGTTTAACAGTTTTGTTAACTTATTGTTTGTTCTTATATTGGTTTTAGTAATATATAACTATTTTTTTTCAATTGTTCCGCTATTCAGGTCTTATTGGTTTTAATAGTGATTTCAGCATTTGGTGCAATAAGTGCTGTCGACTCAGAAATCGATCGACAAAACAATGATAACTACGAATCGGGAAACCGATACAGACCTACAGAGGGTTCGAGTTATGGCAGTTCTGGTGGACTCTATTCGCGCAATCTTTACGACGGACTCAACCAAAACCGATATAATGTAGATCTGAGTGGAAGGGAGTTCAGACCTACAAATGTTTTTGGTGTCGGACTCTTGTCCTCGCCATCCCCTTATGTAAACCCATTGTTGGCCCAACCCAGACAGTATGGGGTATCGGTTCCGGTCGCATCCGGTCCTCTGCCGTATCAATTGCCATTACTTCAAAGTCCAGGTTTGCATTCATTCGTTTTATCTGATTTATAATTATAATTATAATTAATATTTAGTACAATTTAATAATTAAACTAATTGTCAAAATTTAAATCAATATAAACACTATTTATGCAATACTCTCTATATATAAATATATTTCAAACTAATTCTTATCTAATTTGGAAAAATTAGGCTATAATTCATATGGAGGTCCTCCAGCTCGAGTAGGTATGAGTAACATAGGCCAGGGCTATGATTATGGAAATTATATGACAAACCCCTACTATGGAATCGGTAATCGTCAATCACTGGCCTTCAGTCAACCAAATCATATGAGTCCGTACTCTATATACGGAGCGCAGGGCTTATACTCGACTCCATATTCGCCACAAATACCTAATTACCAACCATTAGGTTATGCAAACCCAACATCTGGTTATCCGACTTTTGGACCACAATTTGCTGCCAATCCCTACTCGAATCAGCCCTTTAGTACTGGACAATTGGGATATACTAATGGATATAATAATTACAATAATTATAACAATAATAACGATAACTATAACGGAGTGAACAGTAATTCGGGACTGAATTCAGGACTTGGTTCAGGACTGGGCTCTTCATTAGGTTCGGGTCAGAGTAGTGGCAGTGATAGCAACAGTGGTGACAGAAATTACGCCTCCTCTGCCTCCACGCAAAATGAGATGCATTCCGGGCCTCAACCCAGTAATGATGTGCCGGTATTTCACTCAAACAGAATCATTAAGAGGAATGGATTTGACAGAAGTGTCAGAATTTGAGAGTTTGTCGAATATATTGACAACTGATTGACTCAATTTTGTTAGCATTCTATTGATTATTAAGTCAATTAATTATTAAAACTTTTTGTAATAAATATATTTAAATAAATATTATAAAACAAATTAAAAAATTAAAATGTAATCTGTTCAATTATTATGATTAAAAACTATTTATGAATAACAGTTTAAATAAACTTGTTCAATTCAAAGTTATTGTACAGTATATTCAAAGTTTGTCGAACATAACTGACATCTGTTATGAGTGAAAGATTCTTTTTACAGTTTTTAATCAAATTATATTAATTATACAATATAGAACTTTATAGTCGTGTTAGATCAAATCTGCCATGGCTAAAAATATAGCTAGATGTAAATTTTAAAATGCTTATGATCGAGTATTTAATTAATAAAATAAAGTTGTTGCATTCAAAATAAAGTAATATTTTAATCTAGCTAATATTTTTTTATACATTAAAATGTAATAATTATTTTCGAGAAACTAACTAGAAATAATTGCGTAAACATTGTTATAAATGACTAATTCAAGTCGTATTATAAGTGATACTGTATTAAGACACGTCCTTTAAATAACTCCTTATACTGATTTCTAAATTATTTCTAAGAATTCATTTTAAAAACTAAACGAGTAAATAGTTTAGAAATTTTTAAAACAAAAATATATTTTAATTTATTTTTACACATTTTTGAATCAAATAAACAAATAAAATCATATATATACAGCCGGTTCCAGAACTAACTTCTACACATATCCTTAAATAAATTTAAAATGCCTCAATTTTTTTTATATAATAAAGAAATTTTATCAATAATTTGCCACATTAACCATTTTGGAAAATTTGAACTGGTTATTTTGTAACATGATAAAATCTTCTCAGTAAAAACACTGTCACCCGAAATTTCCTAATTCCAAAGATTCTAATTCCAAAAGTCCTAATTCGCAAAAATCTTAAAATGTTTTTTATATTTCCAAAATTCTTAATTATATTAAATAGAAATTGTAAAGATAAACAATTATTTAGTAAGTTAAAGGGTTAATCTATTTATGATTTAGTAATAATTAACTACCGTAACCCCTGACATACAATTGCCGCAAATATTTCTAAATTTCTGATCGATGTGCAATTATACCTAGGTACAATTGCATTATATTTTAGAATAAATTTTATTTAAAATTACAAAATATATGTTTGCTTTTATAATTGTTTATAGATTAAAATTAATTCA